>CM033688.1:71841211-72055259 GCA_019514585.1 Dendrobium officinale
AAAGGATGCCAAACGTGTAAAAAGTAAGTAAAGGTAAGGTAGTGGCCACGGTGGCAGCCCAGTGGCAGCGTGGGCTTGCGGAGGGGTCAACGATCCGCATCAGGTTTCCCCGCCTTCAGAAGAACTCGTCTCCGGCGAGGTTAAAGCGGTGTCGGCGTCGTCGGGAGGGTGGTACGAATGTATGTCCGACACATTAAATGTAGAAGATGTCTGAATGTCCGCCGGCAGATCAATGACATAAGCATTGTCATTTATTTTCCGCAGAACAGGGAAGGGCCCGATCTTCCTGGGACTGAGCTTGGTGTAGGTAACGATAGGGTAGCGCTCTCATCTGAGTCGCAGCATCACCAGGTCGCCTGGGTTGAAGCTTTTGAAACGCCTGTGAGAGTCAACTTGCTGCTTGTACAGGCGGTTAGACTCAGTTAATTTGCTATATATGCACCCAATCCACGATGTCTTTGAACTGTTCAGCGGCTTGGGTAGCAGCAGTGCTATGGCATTTTGGTAGTATAGCAATATCGACTACCTAATTTGGCATTTTGGTATACACAATGCTGAATGGGCAGTGGCCAGTGGATCGGTTGGGCATTGAGTTAAAAGCGAATTCAGCTTGGCTTAGCATCTCCTCCCACTTCTTTGGGTGGTCCTGAACTAGGCAACATAGCATATTACCGAGGGTTCGGTTCACCACTTATATCTGGCCATCAGTTTGTGGGTGGTAGGCGGAGCTAAGATTGAGCTCCGTATGAAGACGCTTCCACAAGTCACGCCAAAAGTGGCTGACGAATTTAACGTCACGATCAGACGTAAGACTCCGGGGTACCCCGTGGAGGCGGATGATCTCCTTGAAGAAGAGTTTGGCTACATGAACGGTGTCGAAGGTCTTCTTGTAGGGGATAAAATGCGCCATCTTAGAGAATCTGTCCACCACTACCATGATTGAATCGGCGCCAGTCTTGGTTCGCGGGAGGCCTAGGACAAAATCAAGACTAAGATCCTCCCAGATTGAGTCCAGTGTTGGAAGGGGTAGGTATAGGCTGGTGTTCTGTGCAGTCCCCTTGTAGGTTTGGCAAACCGAGCATCGCTCCACAAATCGGGATACATCGCGAGATAGGTGCGGCCAAAAGAACCTCGCCTGAAGCTGGGCCAGAGTTCTATCCCTTTCGACAAGGGCAGCCAAGTTGCCGCAGTGGACTTCCTTAATTAGGAAAGGGCGCCAGGATGACTGAGGTATACAAAGACAGTTGGCTTTAAACAGGAATCCGTGGCGGAGACTATAGTCACCTGGGGGCTGCCCGGATTGGCATTGCGCCCAGAATTGTGCAAAATCCTCATCTGCGGTGTATAGAGTCTTCAACTCCTCGAGTCCGGTGTTCTCGGTTTGTAACCTGACCAACATAGCAGCCCTCCAGCTAAGTGCGTCAGCCACTCGATTGAGCTTGCCCGCCTTGTGTTGTAGCACGAATGTAAACTTCTGGAGGAAGACAATCCAGCGGGCGTGCATACGGCTGATGTTCTTTTGATTATTAATATATTGAAGGGCTTGATTATCGCTGCACAAGACGAAATCTTGATGAAGAAGGTAGTGCTCCCATTGTTTCAAAGCTCTTACGACGGCGTACAGCTCCTGTTCGTAAGTTGATCACTTCTGTCGCGCCGGACTGAGCTTCTCGCTAAAGAACTCAATCGGTCGGTAGTCTTGCGACAGCACGACCCCAATTCCTATAGACGAGGCGTCTGTGTCCACATGAAGGGCTTCTCGAAGTTGGGTAAGGTCATGACCGGGGCGGAACACAAGGCATCCTTGATGGGGTCGAAGCTGTGCTGCTGTGCGGAGGTCCACGTGAAGCTGCCAGCCTTCAAACAATCAGTGAGGGGCGCCACGAGGATGCTGAATCCTTGGATGAATCGGCGATAGAAGTTTGCGAGATCGTGGAAGCTTCGGACATCAAACAGTGTTTGAGGAGTGGGCCATTCACGAATCGCCTGGACCTTCCGTGGATCGACTTCCACACCATTGGCAGACATAATGAATCCTAGAAAATGGATACTGGGGGAAGCGAACTCACACTTGTGCGGATTCAGGTAGAGCTGGTGGCGCTGTAACAGTTGCAAGATGTCCGACAGGTGCTTCACATGATCTGAAAAGTTAGTGCTATAGACGAGTATATCATCGAAATAAGTTACGCAAGTTCTTCCCAAGAACGGTTGCAGCACCTCTTGCATTAGGCGCATGAAAGTGGAAGGTGCGTTACAAAGCCCGAAGGGCATTACCTTCCATTCGTAGAGTCCGTCGCGCGTTTTGAAGGCGGTCTTCCATTCGTCTTCGGGACAAATGCGGATCTGATGGTAGCCACTACGGAGGTCCAATTTGGAGAAGACTGTCGTGCCCGCCAGCCGGTCTAGCAAATCCGAGACCCTGGGAACCGGGAATCGGTACTTCACAGTGATTTTGTTAATGGCGCGGCTGTCGACGCACATACGCCATTGACCATCCTTCTTCGGTATCATTAGCACTGGCACAGCACAGGGGCTCAGGCTGTGTTGGATCATCTGCTTGCTAAGAAGATCTTCGATGATATCCTGCAGGATGGAGTACTCTTTGGGAGTCATGCGGTAGTGTGGTAGATTGGGCAAGGTGGCGCCGGGAACAAACTCAATCTGATGCTGAATTGACCGCAGGGGCGGGAGACCTGGGGGCAGGTCGGGAGGCAGGACGCCAGCGAACATGGACAGTAATTCTTGAATCTCAGCCGGAGGCGGAGCGGGGGCAGAGCCACTATGGCTGTCGGAAACCACTAGAGCCATGATAGAGTCAAGATCTTGTCTGGATTGTAGTAACAGCTTACCAGAGGCCACATTGACCGCATTGGGCGCGGAGGTTGCACCGGTTGTAGTTGAGTACTGCGGGCAGAGCCGAAGTTTCTTTGCCTTCCAGTCAAGTGTATAGACATTCTGCCGGCAATTGTAGACAGCGTCCATTTCATACTGCAATGGCCTTCCCAAAATAAGGTGGCAGATATCCATGTCGATCACGTCACAGAGTACCTCACAGGCGTAGTGTTTTCCGATCGACAGGCTCACACGGCACATCTCGGTCACGGTCACTTCCGTCCCCTTCCTGATCCAGCTTACCTTGTAGGGGTGTGGGTTAGCAGTGGTCTTCAATTGGAGGGCTTAAACTACCGTGCGGGAGATCACATTCTCGGTACATCCACTGTCAACCAAGACTTCACAGACTTTTCCTTGAATGGTGCAGTGCGTTTTGAACAGGGCATTCCTTTGGGAATGAGTAGGACCTCGTGGCGCTAATAGCAATTTTTGAATGACACAAACTACTGGATCGCCGCTGTCACCATGAACATCCTCAAAGCCATCCTCGGAATCAGGTTCTCCCGTGGCAGAATCGCCTTCGGTCAGTGGATGCTCTCCGTCCATGAGTTGTATCCGTTGCCGGCTCGGACAGTCGTTGGACTTGTGCCCCGGCTGAAAGCACCTGAAACACTTCAATGTGTTCGGCCTGCCATAAGGATTCTCTCGTGCGGGCAAAGGCGCTCTAGCTTGAGTTCGAGACTCGGCAGCAATTCCAGGCCCTGGAGGAGTGGATACGCTGGGCGAGGATCGTGACGCCTGAGGCGTTCGAGCACTTGAAGGGGGGCCCTTGGAAGCTTCAGCGTGAGACTCCCCGTAGTTCCTTCTGGTCAACTGATTGCGAGAATGCCATGACAATTGCGATTCAGCCTTCAAGGCAAAATTCATGGCCTAGCTCAAGGTCCACACATAATTAAGTTCTAGCTTGTCCTGTATTGACTCACGGAGACCTCCAGTGTATCGAGCGACAAGCTGAGTTTCGGATTCTCGGAGGTTGTTGCGGGCGCTAAGACGATAGAATTCTTTAGTGTACTCGCTCACGGACCGGTGGCCTTGAGTACATTGTTGGTATTAAAGGTATAAGGTCTGTTCATAGTCCGTGGGCAAGAAATGGTTCCGAAGAAGCTGCTTCATTCGTGGCCAACTGCGAACTGGACCGCGACCTTCCCGCAGACGCGTCTGCAGCAGCTGTTGCCACCACGCACTAGCCCCGCCTTTCAGACGACAGGCTACATACTTGACTTGCTTGCCTTGGGCAATGTCAATATAGTCAAAAAAGGACTTGACTGCCCGCTCCCAATCCAAGTAATCCTCAATGTGTAACCTCCCCTCAAAGAAGGGAATGTCTAGTTTGATGCGGAATTCACCGGGGTTACTATAGTGTTGCCCGCAGTAACGGGGACGGTCGTAGTATCTGTGCGGTTCTTCGTCTCCCGATCCGACCGTGTCTTGTCGCAGGAGCGGGTCTATTTCCTCTTTAGAATCGGTGAATTCGGTAAATGTCGTTCTAGCTAATCGATGTGGCCCCATTGGGCCCATCGGAGCTCTCGCCTGTTCCATTGGCGGCCGAGGTGCTTGAACGTTTGCTGGTGCCGGTTGAGACATTCGAACTGCCGCCTTGAGATCCAAAATGTCGTTGCGCAGCTCCATAGAGAGACGGACGAAGTCTGCCCGTAGCTCCATAAGTTGCCGCGTGAAGCAGGCTTGCGCCGCCCACACAGCTTCCAAGCTCCGATAGTCGTCAGAAGCTTTTCGGGACGTCTCTGCAGCCATCACTCCGATGCTAGCTCGGATACTAAATGACGGACTCACTCGTGCTTACGAGGAGGAAACGCCTGGGATCAGCCGCCGACGAGAACACCTGCAGAAACAAGAAACCAAGCAATGGAACAGTAGTTTGGGGAAGAAGAACTTTAGTATATTTTTGGATACCTCCTAACAAGACCTTTTACAGCTATATATGCCAGGTCCCTGCACCCGTAACTAACAAAAAGAAAAAAAGGTGCTAAACGTGTAAAAAGTAAGTAAAGGTAAGGTAGTGGCCACGGTGGCAGCCTAGTGGCAGCGTGGGCAACGGTCCGCATCACAACTAATATGGTATTCACATTTGCTAATTTTGATATAATAAGATTTCGTTTGGGACAATTTTTTTACTATTTTTTAAATCAATTTTATGGTGCAAAATTCATTAGTTTAGGAAACATTTTATTACAAAACTGCTTTAAAAAATAGTAAGAAAGTTTTTTAGGGCATCTCCGACCAATCTCTCATTTTTCACTGCAAAATGCAGTAAAACCAAAAAGTGTCGTGATTCAACTCCAATGGAACGCTATTTTTCCCCCTAACCATCGCTCGTTTCTTTCGCGTCATTCTTAGGCAAGTTCGGTAGAGAGAAAATAATTGCGCAAGTGAACAGTCGCACTGTTCAACTGCGATCAAATGTCGGAATAAATGGCGTTCGATTGCTACGTTTGAGGGCCTCCATTTGGTTGTTTGCCGAACGGTTGGAGATGGTCTAAATGAAACCTAAACTGCAATTTTCGGTTGATGAGAAGGAAAATTTTGATTTCAGAAATTCTGAATTTATTTCAATACTTTGAGTAGAGCATTTCCATTCTTTTTCGTAATGCATGACTTTGGCATCATTGAAATGCTAAAAAAGTTCTTGAATTTTTTGTGTTGATTCCGAAGTTGTTATGAAAATAAGGGGTAGTTTAAAATCGAATATAAATTGATAATTTCAGCCAACTCAATCAAAGTTACATAAATTCAATAAAAAATCTAATCCAAACAGTTGATTAATGTTGACCCGTACACCAAAAAGTGTGCAAAAAGATGGAAATCCGACGATTCTAGTGACACGCATTGGCGCGACACGTTATTTGAAAGGTCAAATGATCTTCGATTGCCACACGGATTGTGTCGTTGCGATCAGAGCACTGAATTTGCCTAAGAGGGAGCCCCTCACATTCAAATCGGACAAAAACGGTCGAAATTGGTGATCGTCATCCAAAATTAACATGTGATGGCGCCAAAATTACGTTCGATCTCAAAACGGAATTCGACGTTGCGTTCGGAACATCAACAATAATAAAAAAAATAACTATAGATCAACTCAACGAAGATCGTGCGAGAAAATTTGCTCGCGTCCTAAGGCAAAAGTGTAAATTTCTAGAAAATGCTTGAAAATCAAGGTCCCTTTGCACAAATCAAGATAGTGGGTATTTTAATTCCACTCAGCTCATATTGGCCTCTTGGCTGAGAGCTTATGCTTCCAATTAAGAAGTTTTGAGTTCGAGTATTTATGTATGTGTTGTGTGTATGAATTTATCTTAAATCACCTAAATGTCCAATTTTTTTTTTTAATTCCTGTTATATAATAATAATAACGATATTATTACTATTATCTGAAATAAAAAATTAAAATTAATTAAAAAAAATCAAAATCTAGTCAATCAATGACATCCAGCGCAGGCCCTAACCTAATCCCCGAAATCCTGGCCGCGTCTCCTCTCAGAAATCCTGGCCGCGTTTGAACATTCACACTCGCCGGTCTCCCGCGGCGAAGCCTTAGCCGCACATCCAATCTCACTACCGGCCGCTACCTCCGCCGAACCATCTCCTCCGTCTGCAATCCCTCCGAGTCGGCACTCAATCCCCGCCGACGCCCGTTCTGTACCGATCCACCCCACTTCAACCTGCCACCCAATTTCCCGGCGACTGAAGCCGACGCCCAGATCCGGCAGCCCTCCTCCTCAACCGGATCCAAACTCTTCAGGCCGCGAACCAACCTATCTTCCTCCAATCCAACCAAGCTCCGATCGACAACTGAATCCGACTTCTACTCCTCAGTCGAACCACCCGAACTCCACAGGCTCTCTATTCGACGCCGCCAGCCCGTCAATCGACAGATCCCGCCGACCGGTCTTCCTTACACCTTACCGTCGCAATTCAATGAAGCCTCCACCTCTCCAAGTCCTGCTCCATGCCCTGCCTCGCGCCTAAGATTGGTGGAGTTCCTCAAACCAAATCAGTCCCCTTATCTTTATTATTGCTACTATCATCATTGTTATTTTAATACTAATATTATTTATTAAAAATAAAAGAGAAACAAAAAAAGAGAGAGATTCAAAAAAAAAAAGAAAAAAAAAACCCACTGTTGCTTGTCCGGGTGGTAAAGAGCCGGCTGGGCAAAGCCTAGGTCCCAGGCTCAAATCTCTTGGCAAGCAGTGAAAGCCTTAAGTGTTGGCCCTTGTAAATTGGTGTGGGTTGCATGCTAGGTCGACCGGGGTTTTCACTGTCCTTGGCCTAAGGACAGTGCTTCCTCGTCAAAAAAAAAAAAAAATAGTGTGTACTTTTTATCGCCACGGTCACATCAACATTGTTGTCGTCTCCCTCATGCTAAGGTATAAATGTCACAAAACTCAAAAACTCTAAAAATCCTGTTTTCGGTGCTCCTGACGCACTGGAAAGCCAACCATGCACACTTTTCTCTAGCATGGTGAAAGAAAACCTTGTGCGGCTCTTGCAAATAAAAAACTTTCAAAACCATGCTCTTCATCTATCTAAAAGCTTTCTTGTTATTTTCTTAAAATTAAAACAATAAAAATAACTTTTTACAACCCGAAAGAAAAAAATTCAATAATATCCGCAACAACTTTCAAAAACGAACTCCTAATTTCCCACAAAAACTTCACAACAACTAATTTTTCAGACAGTTAAAAGAAACTCTTAAGAATCATCATTGGAAAGATCACCCCACCTGACATTATACTTAGCTGCAAGATAATGTGCTCCAACTGGGCCTCTGCTTCCAAAGGGATAGAGCTCAGGAAAAACATGTTTTTCTTCTAATTCCTTAAGTACTGGAGTGAAGAGAGCCCAGGCTGCATCAAGTTCATCACTCCTAATGAAAAGCCTACGCTCACCTTCAATGGCATCTAAGAGCAGTCTCTCATATGCATCTGATATTTCTCTACTGTACCTGCAAATCATTCCCAGCAATTTCGATTGCAGTTTGTTTATAAAAATTAGTTGCGAAAATAAGTAGGAGAACAATCTGCACCATAAAATATTCAATCAAATTTGGTTGTGAAAAGTTCATTCTTACCATAAAGATTTCTAAGAAATAGTAAGGAGGTTATAGCCAAATAAAAATTTGATAATATTCAGTATTGAAATAATAATATGAAAAGTATGTTACAAAGCAGCCCTTAATTAATATTCCCTTATCTTTTCACTTAGATTTAGGCTTAATATGTCACAACTTTCTTACTGCTTTCTGAAACAGCTTTCTAATTCAAAAATTTACTAAAAGCTGCAAAAAAACAATGGCTAAAGCTGCTAATTATCAGCTGTATGTTAGAGCATTAATTCTATAATACTGACTTCAGGCTCAAACTCAACTTATTATAAGAACCTTAGGCTTCATTTAGGACGGCTTTCTTTTTACTTTTTAAAGCAGCTTCCTAATACAAAAATTTTGTAGTAAGAAGATGCTTTAAGAAGCAAAAAGAAAGCCATCCCAAACGAAGCCTTAATGTGTTCACCTAATTTAATGAATGTTTTAGGCATACAAAATGGAGAGAGGAATGTAACACAATCAGAGTAAAATTCTAGCAAAGTACAATAATAAAGCTAATGCATTTCAGAGAAATAAGCTTTTGAGAGATGGGTCACTTTACTTTGCAGAATATAACAGATTCAGATTACTTCTGTCCAGCCTCATGCCTAGACCTGGAACCTTATTGTTTATCTTCAGATATATAGCTTCGTTTGGTTGCACACGGATCACAAGCTCATTAGTATTCTTATCTAGATAAGTTCCAAAGTTTCTTCTGTAAAGATTACCAGGCACATGCCTGAACTGTACTCTAATCTCCGCTCTGAAATAGTCCAATAAAAAATTCGTGATCATTTAATATTTAATCTTATTGTAACAAATAAAAAAAATAATAATAAAGGCATGTTTCTCTCACTGCTCACTCAATAAAGAAAAATCAGTGTCACTTGTTAAAGATATTGTTAGCTCGTACGTAAAGAAAACAATGAAGCACCAACAACAACATTAAGTCTTTATCCCATTCCGTGGGGTCACTGTTTTATGTGACCAAACCATCTAAGGCGACTCTCACTAATCTTATCTTCCACTGAAGCTACTCCAATCTATTCACGTATATGTTTGTTTCGTATTCAATCTCTAAGAGTAAAGTTAGGAAATACTTGAGTTTGCAAGTAATCCTATCAGATGTACTTGAGTTCGCAAGCAACCCTAACAAGAAATTGGTAAAAACAGTAAAAAGACACAAGAACGGATAATGAAACAACCCAAAATAAATGTATATTTTTATTAAATATTCAAAGCAAAGCAAACATAATAAAATATACAATTGATCCTCTATTCGAGAGGAGGATCGTTCTCGCCCAATCTCTTGACACCAACTCTAGAGCCCAAGTCATCCAAGAGAATGCAATATTCAAGCATGTCCTATCCTTCCCTCTCAAGCCTATTTATAGCCTTAGCCACCCACCCCCTATCAAAAATAGATTAATTCAAATAGTTGTCCCACTATTAATGGGCGGCAATCAAATAGGTCGTGGGATCCTATTGCTTGGGACTTGGGTAGCAACATGGGAGACAGTTTGACCAGCCTCCTATAGAGTAAGGAAGGTCCATGTGAGGCCGGCTGGGTCGGTTCAGAAACCGACCTAACATAAAGCCACTCATCCACCTAAGCATCCTCATCTCAGCAACACTTAGCTTAATATTATGCTTCTCTTTTAAGGATAGGAATCCATCATGATCATATTGTGTCATGATATCTTAAACAAACTATTCTTTTCAAAATGATATGTTAGATTTGGTCATTTTGAAAACAATTGACAGGATTGATAAATTTGGTTTATAATGACCTTAAAATGATAATCTTTTAAAGGTCAAATGCTCACCAACTCCAGCTGCATACAGTATCGATGTTGTTGAAACAAGATATTAGTATGAACAAACATGATATAAGCAATCTTACCCATTGGAATGCAATGCCTTTCCAGCTTTCATTAGAAATGGCACACCATCCCATCTAGCATTATCAATAAACAATGCTGCTGCAGCAAAAGTTGGAGTGAGGCTATTATTTGGCACTTTTGGATCATCAGTGTAAGAAGGATAAGATTTTCCTCCCTTTGAGTGACCCTTATATTGCCCAACGACAACATCTTCTATTTCCAACGGCCTCATTGATTTCAATACTTTCACCTGAAGATTGGAAAATAATTCATTGATAAAAGAAGGGTGCAATCAGGTCCTCAAAGTTCTCGTTTTGAATCGATGTAAGAAATTATTGAAATCTTAGAACCTTCTCATTACGAATATCTTCTGCATCTAAGCTCACAGGTGTTTCCATGGCAAACAATGCCAGTATCTGAAGAAGATGGTTCTGCATTATGTCCCGGATTATTCCATAGCTATCAAAGTACCTGTAAGTTTACAAAATACTCACATATGAAGTTTGGATTTGAGAGATGAAGGCTTCGTTTGGGACGGCTTGGAAGCAGTAAAAAAGTCGTCCCAAACAAAGCTGAAATCAGTATATGCACATAATAATCATAGGATATGCATACCCGCCTCGACCCTCTGTTCCAAAATCCTCAGAGAATATGAGCTGCACATTTCTGATGTATTGTCGTGACCAAAGTGGTTCAAACACGAGATTGGAGAAACGAAGGACTGATAGATTCTCTACAAGTTCTTTTCCCAAGTAATGATCAATCCTGCATAAACCAGCTGACACAAGACAATCAAAATACAAAGATGAAATCTATTGATACTGCAGGATGAAACCTGACTCATGGATTCTGATAAAAGAGTAAGATTTAGGCTTCCTTTGGGATGACTTTTTTACTGCTTCTTAAAGCAGCTTTTTGATAAAAGAGTCTGTTGAAAGCTGCTTTAAGAATCATTAAGAAAATCGTTCCAAACGAAACCTTATATTTAGAAAGTTTGCATAAAAAGCATTAAAAACTTATCTATTTACATATCTAATATCTAATTTATTTTATTTACATGCACATCATCCTAATCTTTAAATAGCAATACAGAAGCCATCTCTCACTTCTCTGCAAAATTAACTGCTGCTGCCTAACAGAAGAGCCCATTGTCATATAACTCTCCTCTGAAAGAATAAGGCCTGACTGATGAGGAGGTTAACGATAGGTAAGCGTTGAAACACCTTGTAGACTTTCTTGAGAGAGATGGTAATGGAGGCTTCTTCAACAGATGAAGGAGACAGGCGAAGGCGATCTTTTTCCATTTAAACAAGAATGATATGATGATGGGTAGGTTCCATTCAGGAGTACGTAGCAGGTAAGTTAACGTATGAGTGAAAGATGATATTTTTGTTGCTATTTAAATATTAGGATGTTGTGCAAGTAAATAGAAGGAATTGAGTGTATGTAAATCCCTCTTAAATCTAATGGAAAACCTGAAAATTTGATCTTCCGTTAAATATTGCTTCAAAGATGCTGTAAGCTCTCTGGAAGATTCAGAGTCGCGCCCAAAGGGCTTCTCAACTATTACTCTAGTCCATCCAGTAGGAGAAGAAGCACCATAGGTAGCGCATCTGACGACATCAACGAATATATTTGGAGGGATTGATAGGTAAAATAATCTATTTGGCACTCTTCCAGCCTGAAACAATTTTAAACTGACTGATAAAACAATATTTTCATTTTTCCCTTTATACTTAACAACCAACATAGTAACAGAAATAGAAGGGGAAAAAAACTAAGAGATTTGCAGATAAGCTCTTCATAATTGTATAATGGACTAAATACTTAAAAAATGAGAAAATATATTAGTTGAAGATGTCTATCAATAGATGAAAACCAGAGTACACAATAGATTGATCCAAATGAAGTTGAAATAAGTTGAAGAAAATGTATAAAGGTAAAAGCTAAGATCTAAATGAGATATTAATTCATAATTGGAGAGTTAAGGAAAACATTAAAATAAATTGATTTAAATAATGAATACATTATAGAATACAAGGAACTCAAGATCAATAAAAAAAAAATAGCATGTGATATTCAATGTTATTAGATGGGAAATTGATAAGTATAGTCGCATGTTACTAGAAGATCAAATAGTACCTAGATGGTTTCTTATTGGTAAAAAATAGAATGGTAGTTCAAGAACACACATGAAGGGCAAAAGGGCATAATAAGAAATGTATATATAGTATAAAATGTGAAAGTATTGAGAGATAGAGGGGATTGACATGTAATAACTTGGATTTGCAAACTATAAATTTCTATACCAAGCTTGTTTGACCTGTATGGCTCTCTGTGTGAGTCACATGGATTGGGACATTTGTAAAGTCGGTGGATCATTCAACCCGTTCTGATCCAATAAAATCTAAGGTAATCTATTATTTTTTTGCATTTGAACCTTTCTGCATGGGTTTGGGAATGTTCTAGTGTATGTGAGAGTCTACCTTTGATCTAAAATGGGGTGGCACGTTAAATTTAGGGGTTTTTTTTGTCATGGCGCTTGGATTGGCGGCACTTTGATGTTAGTGCTCTCAACGTTTTGGCAAAATAATTCAACACGGTGGCTGATGAGGACATCGTCAGCAATTTCGACATGTGTGCCATCGGAGACACCAGAGATCGACAACCACGATCAGGAGTTTTATTTATTTTGTCATGATATGTAGTAATTCATTTTTATTTTAGTTTTTCCATTTTGCCCTTATGGGTATTTGGTCTCTATTGTAGCCCAAGGGGCATTTTAGTCTTTGTTTCGTTGTCATTTTGAGGCCTATATATATGGCTATTTCTTATGTAATGAGGATGCTTGATGAATAGAAATTTCTGAGATGTTTGTTCTTCTTGTCTTGCTTGAGAGCTTGAGAGAGAGAATGGAGACCTAGGAGAGGCTCCACCCGAAATACCCAACAGCTCCCGTGGTGAGCTCTTGGTTTTTTATTATTATTTTTGTTGTTTTCTTCCTTCTCCACCACCTCCCCAATACACCCGCCCCTTTTCTCCCCTTGCAACAGGTCCAGCAAATCCACATCCACCCGACCGCCCTCTCCCCTTTCACGTCCCTGCCGCCGGCTCAAACCCAAGCCCCAATCCCGCCTGCCTCCCCTCCCGTCCCCCTCTTGCCGAGAGCTGGACAAGCCGCCGGGTCCAGCACCAACCCGCCCCCTTCACTACAGCCGGCAATCCTCTTCCTCCTTGGCTAATCCCGCCGGCTCCCCTGCATGGCGGAGTTTGAATTCAACCATTAAACCCCCCCCCCCCCCCCCCCCCCCAATTAATTCCTTCCTAATTTGGCTCCTCAAATTAGTGAGCAATTGATTGAGGAGTAATTACCCGAATTCAAATTCAAATTTTCCCTCTTTTGCTTATTTGTAACCCCCAATTAATTGAAATCTGAAATTAAAGTCTCAGATTTTGATTAATTACATGGGGCCCACTCTTTTATGAAATTTTTCCCATTAATTTCTCCTTGCTTGGCCGGCCCCTTCCACCTAGCTTTTCTCTCTCTACTTGCCACCTAAGCATCCACGTAATACTCCCTTAATTGCCCCCCTAAATGCCCATTAAATCCTCCATTAATCCATTTGAAATTTGAAGTTAATTTCAATTGGGATTTCCCTCCAAATCCACTTAAACCTGAAATTAATTTCAGGTTGGGCTAAATCCTCTTGCTCCTTGACTAAACCTCTATTCTCTTCCAAGCCAAGCTCCTCCTCCCTTGCAACCGCCGGCCTTACCCTTTTCCTAGGGAAATTCCGCCGACCACCTCTCTCTTGTTCTTTGAGTAGAGAAGCCAAGGAAAGGAGAAGACGACGCCTCCCCTCTCCACTTCAATGTTGAATGGCGGATCATGAGATCCATCTTCCACCAAGTCGTTGGATCATCACCGGACAACCGCCAACCCCACCTACTCCGACTACTTTCCCGTGGACAAAGACTTCCGGCATCTTCTTCCTAGTGGTGATCTCAATTCTAGTTGCAAAATCTTCTCTCGCCAAGCCTAGTGTAGTCGAGTGAATAATCCCCAAGGTGAAATTTCTCGTTATTAAATTTTGGATTATTGTTTAATAGCTCTTAGCTTTGCTACTATTTTTGATTATCTCCGAGGATTAGCTAATTTACATGTACTCCTTCGCCTAAGCGAGTTGAAAACCAAGAATCTTTATTGAATTATCTTGTCTCGACAAATAGCTGTCAAGTGAAATTAAATTGTTTAATTCTTCTTAATTGTCTTAATGAGCTCCTTGCATGTGGTTTCACATCAGTGGCACTGGGGGTGGCATGGCGGTGATGTGGGCTCTTTGAGGCAGCGCTGTAGAGAGCGTGGGGCTGCAGCGCTAGGCTAAATTTAATATTTAAAATATCAAATTTAACTATTTCATTCGATCCATTTATCCTAGAACTGTCGGCTAGTTGTGTGCTCCGAAAATTCCATTTTATTTTTTGTGCGTTCCGGCCTCTCCTCGCCATCCGTCAATTTTTCTTTTAAGTGTTTGTGTGACGACGACGATAGAGAGTTTTAACGAAATTAGATTTCGAGGGAATTTTCAGAAGACAGATTGGGTTTTAGATAAGACACTACCTAGAGATTTCGCCCTCATTTTGTGAGGACTTTTTTATCTGAGTTCTGGTTTCCTATAGGTGCAAGCCCCTATAGTTAATTACCCCTCCCGATAACAGGAGAGAACTTTCGATTAAGGCTAGTCGTTAAGGAGGTCATACGGATCATAAATCTAGTGTATAATAACAACAATTTTAGGGTTTAAATGTGATATAATTATTTGGATTTTGAAGTTTGGAATTTAGAGTTTATCACCATAAACTTAAAACTGGAGGTGGGGGAATGAAAACGAGCCCAATCAAGATCTCATGGTTCCGTCGTCCCGGGTTGTCATGATCCCTGGTCTACTTAGTCAGAGGAGGTAGTCGACCCAACCTGACAGAAGGCACCTTGTCGGCAGCCATGGGTTGCTTCTTCCAAGAATACCTTGTAGATCTGGGTTGGTGTTTGTTTAAGGGGATATATCTAAATCCACCTTAGCTAACAGAGCGCATATGCCCATCGAATATACCCTATAATCCTTCGCTCAAGGGTTTGACTCCGTTAGGGAACATACGGGCTTTGGCCGTGATCGTAATATAATGGTGTCATTTTGCAGCAAAACCACCCGATCAGAGGGCACGTGCCACGTCCCTATTGGCAAGAGACTGTTGGAGAAAGAATCGTAGTGATACAACCGACACACATTGGCTCTTTGTGAGCTAAGGTTAATTTCAAATTTATCACCTTCGACAAACGGTTGCGGGAGGTGGATGATTTTTAGTTTTGAGTTTTTAGGTGATTGATTTTATTTCAAGAATTTGGACTTTTGTTTGATTTGAGATTTGACCATTCTGGTTGAGATTTTCTGTCAACGCGGCCATGGCCATCATCGAGGTATCATTAAGATCACTTATATTTTTATAAGATTTTGGGAGACATTTTGCAATTCAAGTCATGTGGACTCCAGTCCTTTTAAGGAGGAAGATAAAACATGAATATTAGACCCGCGGAAGATAAAACATGAATATTAGACCCGCACAACATTCTCAAATCGTTGGATTTGGGACTTAGAAGTGATGATTGGAGCACATGCGGGTTGTAGCATTTGACCTTGCGCAGCATTCTCGAATATTTGTGTTTGTAACTTTAATAGGTCTGTCGGAGCACATGCATGGGGTTCACTTAATTCAAAGGATCATATTTAATACATAAGGGGGATTTTAAAATATTTAAAATATGATCTATTTACGCAAGTGATTTCGTTTAATGCCCAAGATTTCTTTCAAGGGCCTACAAACGCCTTCTATACGCTTGTACACATGTTACGGATCACGTCCCTATTGGCAAGAGAGATCTCAGATTTCTCTTCTTCCTCTCCTTCCCTTTCTTCTCTTCCTTGCTTGGGTCCCCTCTCTTCCTCCTCCGGTCCCCCCTCAATGAAGAATGAGAGTTCTATTTATAGCTTTCTAAGAGTGCCATGACCAGTAAATCGGAGTGAGATCAAGAGTAAATTGGGAGTGATTTGAATGGACGGTCGATGTTGATTCCCTTGATTGTAGACCATTTGATGGCATTTGAATATCTTAATGATATCAGAATTTGATGATCTTGGGTTCGTTGGATTCGTCACATCGAACCGCTCGATTCGACTATAAGCATGTCATGTTTGGAAACCATTTGGTAATCCAAATTATGGTTTGAACCTTCCAAATATGCTTCAAGCCTTCGATTTGGACCTATTTGGGCTCAGAATGAGTCGAATTTGGTGCCGTTGTGTTTGTCTTTTCAAGACGTTCAGTTCGGCTATAAGTTTGTTGAAATTGGAGTTCATATGAGAATTTAATTTCGGATGTTTCCAGCTTGATTTTGCCTCGAGATTCATGCCCAATCAAGATAATATTTTGATGATATATCAAGTATGTTTGACTACATGATGGATCCTAAATGTCTTTCCCCTCATGAATGCTATATGGCATGTATGACTAGCATAAGATCCTTCATATTATTCTCGTTACTTGAAGAACTATGTGCATGAGAATGGTGTAAGGAAATTGTGTGAACAAAAGGGTTGTGTGACTACCATGCAAATGAACCTTGCTATAGTTACAAAAGAAACTGCCAACTAAGCTCTCCATTTTTATTTCTCTAATTTTATTGACCTCAACTTCTGTTAGTTTCTTTCCTAGCCACTTTGGTAATTGAGGCTTTTTTCTCATCCCAACATCAATAGCATTGACATTAATTGCTACTTTAGTGGGCTTGATTACAGGACTTTCTCATAAAACTGCAACTGTTATTTAATCAAAGATGAGCATTAGTGATAAAGAAATACAAATAAAAAGAAAACATTCTAGATTTCGAATGATAGATGGAGATTATAATAACCAGCATTCCGGATTGTTTGCAAACAAAGTAAGGGATTATTTTTACCTCTTTCTCTTTTAGTTTCTTATCTAACTCCTTGAAGTTCTCTTCAGAATCATACTGTCCTGACTGGTAGAAACACCTCTGGAGAAACTTTTCCATCTTGTCACCACAATTTTCCCTGCAAAGTAAATTAGGGAAACAATTGATTTAGCCGTTTCCATTGCAAACTTTGAATTGTTATGAAATAACACAATGCTTCTTCAATAATAAAAAAAGAAGTGATCTAACAGTTCAAGTCGGGCAAGAGAAACCTTTTATCTATTCTGCATGTAAGTGTTTTGCTAATCATGTTTCTCAGCTCTTCATCAGACAACTTACTACGGGCATAACCAAATATAGTAAAATGCTGCATAAGCAAATTATTCAATGTCACAAGAACTGATAGATCAGAAACAAAATCATTCACATTCAGCAAGAAGATACCTCAGGAAGAAAATTCTCATAATAGAGTGCAAAAAGTGCAGGAAAGATTTTCTTCTTGGCAAGATCACCAGAGGCTCCAACAACAGTGACACTCACTGTAGTTTTATTTTGCTCTGAACTTGAAAAATGATCCGAGCTAACTTCAAAATTTGTAACAGACCTATCCACTATTGAACTGTCGGCAAAGCCTACACTAAAAATTTTCAGTAAAAAAATACGCAGAAAAGAAACATAGGATGCGCTAGTTCTAAACAATGAGCCAACTAATTTAGAAGCTGATCTCTGGCAGTTTATAAAAATAAGTAAATCCTATAAAAGCACATCAACAATCAAAAACCAATAAATAGCATATTTTCCTTCATAGACCTTTAAACCTCTAAGGGCATCTCCAACCGAAAAACCCATTTTCCACTCTAAAATACAGAAAAATTTTAAAATGGCGTAATCCATCTCCAATTGCACTCCATTTCTCTCCTCTTTTGCGCGCTTCCTACGAAGGTAACTATCTCTCTCCTCTTTTGCGCTTCTTCGGCAAATTTGCAAAGCAAAATTTTGGCATAGGCGAACAATATTGGCATTGCATTGTTCACCTACCGAATTTTGGAGTGAGATTTAAAGTTTGAATGCAGCAAATAGCGGACTACATACAGTGGTATGCAGCGCGGTTGGAGATGGCCTAATTTCCATTTTTCCCCTAATTTTACATCATCGTTATCCATATCTGAACTTTCTGAGCTTTGCTTTATGAATTCTTTTCCTGCATTCATTTGTGTTTAGTTTTGCACTAGATAGTAAACATTTTCTGTGAAAATTTTCAATACACCTTATATCCAAGGTACCTTAGGTCTATTCATATTCTTTCTAATGCTTCAACATTAATATTATCAGCAATTCTAATGGATGAATTTTCTACCATTTGATGTACATATCCAGCTACATAAGTTTATTTTCCACCACTTCATCTTCAATAGCTATCACTGAACAATTTTCCTAATTCTTCATGTACAACGATTCAATTTTTTAAATATTCTAATGTAATCACACACCATCTCAAAACAAGCTAGATTCAAGTTCGACATAACAAAATGAGCGCTGCAAAACCTAAAACCCGATGAATCCAACTTAACAAGGAATTATTTTCTGAAAAAAAAAAACTCACTATTTTCCACAGGGATCAGATGGCCGTTGGAGCATTTCATCTGAAGAAGCCTAGAGCCTGCGAAGATATGGGAACAGAAGTTGAAGTCGATTTGGCTGGCTGTGAAGAGGCATCTCTCTTGGTTCTTGATGGAGGAAGTCGAGAAGGCAGAAGAAAAGCGACAGTATGTGGAAGACAACGCCATTAGAAGCTCTAAGAAAGAGAGATAAAATTAAGGAGGGCTTTTTATTTGTATAAGCAATTGGATTCCAGTTTCTTCCAATTCGCAAGTAAGTGAATTAGCGGATTGCCCGAGAAACAATAAATCATTGCAAGAACGAGGAGGAAACGAAGGAAAGAATAAAGCGGGAGTTTTGATGATATCCATTAGAGATTAAGGATGTGAGGCTCTTGTAGAATTTAGGAAGTGGATAACGGCTATATTTTATTCGGGAAATAATTATTATAATTAAATAATAATTTAAACTTGTAATCAAGATTATTGGTTAATTTTATTAATTATTTTGATTTAATTTATAATAAAAATTTTCATTTGTTAAAATGAAATATTAAAGATAAATTTCAATGAGAATCATTATTATTTTTTATGACAACCATGACCTTCAAAATTTTATTATTTTTTTTAACCTTCAAATTTTGCTACTATGTATGATTGCATTTTTTAAATCCTTTTTGAAGTTCAAGATTTATCGGTTAATTTTTTCTTAAGTTTTATTTAGGACAATTTTTTTAATGTTTTTTAAAACTAGTTCTTATTTAAAAAAATTTATAATTCAAAAAAAAAAAAGTATACTAAAAAATTGTTTTAAAAAATAAGTAAGAAAAGAATTTTGAATGAAACCTAATAGAAAAGTTTAATCTCATTTTTTAACCAAAAAATACTGTATTATATAATTATCAATAATATATATATATATATCAATGTATTACATACATTTTTATTTATTAACAAAAAAAGTAGTTCATTTTGCCATGACCCAAGAAGTAAGAAAAGTTATTATATCCGGACAAAAAATCGGAAATTCGGGCATATACCGAGCAATATCGAGTGCTCGGTATCGAGCTCCAGGTGACGTGGCGCGTTGTTATCGGTCTCTGGACGCATTCGGTTTCCGGACACAATAATTACTCATGAAGTAAAGCCCAGTTAAGATAATAAAGAGCTGAGCTTGTATAAAGGTCTTAGTGTACTCAATCACGATTTTACATATGTTAGATAACTACAAAGTTGAACTGGCACTCTTTATGATATAGCGATTCATAAATAAAGCTATCCAAACCTAAAAGAAAAAAAATAATTTGCGAGCTACAAAAAGCTTAAAATACTAAATGAGATCCTAGTGTTGATAAATATGTTCATGCGGTAATAATCCACTAAGCACTCTGGTAGAACATACTATGAAAAATATTAACAACGGGCAAGTGAGATTTAAACACATCAATCAGCTACTATATATCAAAATATAAATAGTGAGATGATGGAGTATACAATATGAATAATAAGATGAGCACTATTGACTTTTTGCTATCATTGAAATCATGTTATCATATCAAAAAATATTGTAAGACTGCAATATATAAATGAACATATCACATGTCATACAACATTCTAATATGGTGATGTTTATAGTTAGTGCATATAATAAATGCAAATGTATGCTACCATATGTTATGCAAGCATCCTATGTATCATCATACCTCTCAATATATGGCTTATGAGTTATTCATCATTCTCTTACATATTCATAATTAGTTTTATTAAAAACACATTGAAACAAGGAAGATAAAATCAACCTAATAAATAAAATTCAATGATTTTCTATAAAGTTACTTATCTCTATGCAAGCTTTATGAAAACTATGAGTTTGATTTAGATCTGACAAACTCAAGCAGGATGACAATTAATTCAAAGTTCTTACATGAATGACTTTTAATTAATTACAAGCACCAAAAGATGAAAATAGAACTTATTAGTTATCAAATGGATTCAACCTAATTAACATAGGTTATCTCACATCATAGTAAGATTAGCTATTTGAAAAATTAAATTTTGCCTTAAAATTCTTAAGCTACAACTCCTCCAACATCATTATCAAATCAAAGATACACTATCAAGCTTTTACCAAAAACCTAATTCTAAATTTATCTAATCAAAATAGTAAAAAAATGATTTAAAAAAGTAAGAAAAAGGATTAACTAAAATATTTTTATTGAATAAACTAGTGGGCTCTAAATATAGGGTTTTGAATTTCTTTAGAGGAGAAAGGTACAAGAAGAAGGAGAGGATGAAAACTATTCATTACTCATGTTTACAACATAAAGGTGGGAAAATGCATGGAAAAAAAACCAATGTCGTTTACTTTCGATTCAAGGAAGAATAAGATGGAGGAAAAAAGCTTATCTATCAATGACTATGAGGAAGAAACCCTGTGGGTGAGAGTACGAGAGAGATTTTGCAGCTACTTATTCGAGGTTGAAAGGAACTGTGATGCTCTTACATTGTTCAACTTTAAATTGATGGAGAAGAGGGAGCAGACAATGAGATGATGTGTGAAAAAATTTGGCTAGTGGTGGCGTAGTTAGTGCAAATCATGCAAAGGAGGGAGTTCGAGATCAAGGCATTCACAAGAGAGTTAGGACTGGGATAGCTTGATTCAGGCTGGGCTAAATAAGGGGTGGTTGATCCGACTCGAGGTTAGCCAAATATTACAATCATTTAGGACTTTCCAATTAAAAATTAATAGCTCATTGGCATAGATCCAATCAAAATTAGTGTAATGCCTTATAATTTTAATCAAATTATGAATATTAAATATGATACATTATTGCCCACTTATATCAAAGCATAATCTATCTAGAACTTATTAAGACATGATATTGTCTCATATGTTTTAAAACTTACCACTAATAGATCAAAAGCACCTCTACATATATCTCTTTCAAATGGTTACATTGGCTTTTTTGTTGAATTAATATAATTATTATATTCCACTTATAAATGTGTATATCATATGACTTGACAAGGGATCATGCTTAGATGAGTTGAACCTTCCATGTACAATATACATTATCCCATTTTATAGTTTGTCCCCTCCCTTATTGTATTATAATTTTAGGCTATAAAATCGAACCATATAGAATCATACGTATATACCTTCATTCATCTCAAGAGTCATGGTGTCACGCCCCATAATCTAATTTGAAATAATTATTCTTTTATCTTTTAATGTACACAATCAAAGCTATCTAATTTATTTTATCAATTAAATACCAATGAAAATAAAACTATTAATCAAAATTTTAATATATATACATATATATTCATTTTCCAAAAAATCATGTACACTGCTCATGATCTATACAATAATAACATATCAATCATGACATGAGTATAAAAAAATAGTTACTAACAAAAAGAAACAAGATAATAATAAACTTGAAAAATTCTAACCAGTCTCACATTCCTGAACCTCTTCATTGACCTGAAATCATTTAATCATGTAAAATGAGCTAAACAGTTAAGCAGGTCTCTAAAATCATATAACTGAATTCAAAACACTGTAAAAAATAATATGCATGTCGTTAGTCAATTCATAATAGTAATAGTCAAATGATCAAGAATCAATACATAAATAGTAAAACTTGCATGCAGCAGTAGTAGAATCTACTAATATTAAAATATTATGATATGAAAGCTAGTAGAATAGTACAACAGGGAAACTAGTAAACCAATGCGGGTGTCAAATTGATAAAATAGTTATTGTATCAGTACAATCAATTAGTAAATAAATCATTAAAGCGATAGAATCAAAGCATCACTTAAAGCTATTAAAATCATATAAATATAGTAAAATCCTATAATAATGTACATATATTATCCAATTATTTTATATAAAAATCAAATTTGTATCTTAATCACTCATCAATATATCATGTACTTATTAGTACAGTGAATAAAAAATAATAATAGTAATAGTGAATCAGTAGTGGTAACAGTAACAGTTCAATAATAATATCGGTGTTTTTATCAGTACTAGTAAATTCAGTGGCCATAGTAGTAAAATAATACAACAGTGAATTCGTATAGTGACAGTAAATCAATATAGTATATGTAAAGCCGTACAGTGATAATGAATATGTAAAATGCATTTTAGTAGTCATACTAAACAAACAAAAAGTTTTGGCTATCATGATGTTTTCAGTGATCAATAATTGGTAGTTGATAATTGTTAATTGGCTTAGTAAATAGAGTCGTCACTCTTTATCTATCAGCATAGTAATAAATCCTTATAGCTCCCAATTGTTGTATTGTTGTATTATTAGAGGATAACGCCCAATTATAATATTTAAAGAAAGCTTCTCAACCCACTTTCCTATATAGACGATTAATCAATCTTCAACCAACGGGTCAATCAGTCTTTACTTATCTTTTATACACACATATTATTATCACAATACTATAATAATAATATCAATCAATTATTATTCAATCACATATTCATATTCAATTTCAAATGTATTGCAGTAAATAAAATATAATTTAGCTTAATTCAAAAAGTGTTAAAATATCCTAACGGTAGTCAACTGAAAATCCTACTGAGCATAAATTCATATTTTTAGAAATTAATCAAATTATTAGATATCATATATAAAACTATGTTGAAGTATTAATTGAACTAAATTAATAAAAATCACTATTTTTCAAAGTCAATAGGTGAAAAATCTCAAATAAATACTTAAAACTTTCATAATGTAAAATTCTATAACATATAAAAAGCTAGCTTCGCTGTAAAAGTTTTACCAATACAAAATTATAATTATTTTTTGTAACGAAAATATAAAATTGATCAGAAAAATCTCAAAAAAATCAAATTATTGAAATAATAAATGGGATAATGGTTCCCTATAATGAGATGGACGAGCAAAATTTTCAACAAGATCGATTGACAAAAATTACTCTACATCCTTCAAATCTTATGTTCTCTTTTCTCTCTCGTATATTTTCTCTCTTTTTTTTTCTATTTCATCTCTGTTAGACGACTTAGGAAGAAAGGAATTTAAAAAGAGTTTAGAAAAGTAGTGGTTTAGGATATTAATATAATTAAATAGTTTATTCAATTTTCAGAATAAATTTCATATAAATTCTTTTAGGGCTTCGAAATTTATAGAAAAATATCCATGAAATAACTCATTTTATTTATTTATAAAATTTTGATGAAATCGGTTTGAAAAACGGACACTTGACTGCCGTCCCAAAACTCTCATTTATATAAACAGATGTTAATTTCTTAAGGATTTGTATTAATTAATACCTAAAAATTATGAAAAAATTAATGTAATTAAATCAGTATAATATCTATGTTATGACGAAGACGGTTTATGATTGAGTCTTATAATAACTCCTAAAAAAAAATTATTTGGCTGAGTTAAAATAGATGCTATTACATACGGTGTCTCAATTCACTCTCATAATTTCTTCTCACTGTCATCTCCTCTCAATAATTAAACATAATTCTCTTGTTAACAAAATCTTTTATTTAGAAATAAAATTGGACTAGAGCAATTTCAAATACCGATCTCTTTTCTCATGGCTACGATGATGCACACCTCTCAAGCCGATGCCATAAGAGTGTCATTATATGTCTTCTTCCACATAGAAATATCTTGATTTGTCATCTATATGTTTTACTATTCTAATTATATATAAAATATCGTACAAAAATAATAATATCAAATATTTTTTATTGACTTGATTTATAGCACCCAACAAAATCAAATATATTACATGCAAATGAGAAGTCTAGCTACTAACTAGTAAGGCTTCATTTGGGATGACTTTTTTATTGCTTCTCAAAGCAGCTTTCTAATATGAAAATTTTATTTTTTACTAAAAAATTGCCTAAGAAACAACAAAAAAACCATCCCAAACAATGCCTAAGACTTCGTTTCGGATGACTTTCTTATTGCTTCTTAAAGTAATTTTTTAGTACAAAAATTATACGAAGAAGCTGCTTTAAGAAGCAGTAAAAAAGCCGTCTCAAACGAAACATAAGCTTAATGAGTCTTCATCATATGTTTCCTTACTTATATCTTCATGTTTATCTTTTTCCATTTGATAATTATAAATATAAGCTTAAATTTCAAACCAGTCAAATAATTTAATTTGAGACGACTTGTTTATTGCTTTTTAAAACAGAGTTTTAGTAAAAAATGCTAAGCATTTTTTAGGAGAACATAGGAAATAAAATGTCAACAGAAGTAAATTTCAATTAGTTTTAAAGTCTTTTCTAATTACTGTAATGTTTCTAATACTTGCTAACATTCAAAGATATTTGCTTCCACTAATTGAAGATCTTTTCTTCACCATTGGCTGTGGAACACAAATTATTTTCTATGATATATATAGGATGTGCATAAATAATTATGATTGGATCATATGCTTTAATTTTTATAATATCAGTTTGTTATAATGTCAAATATATTGAGAAATTTGACTTTTTTTTAATCTCTTTTTATGAACCGATTTGGTCTAATATACCTCTTGAATTTTATTTGGTCAAATATCATTGAAATTGATTTTTGGATAAAAATAGTACTCTTATATTGAAATATGAAGGATAATGCCTCATATTCGCATCTATATTAAACACTCTGTGTATTACCTCGCGCTATTTATTTTGAGTCCTTTATATTGTTGCAATGGCTGGGTGCATGGACTGTATATTTCTTCTTTTTGAATAAATGGATCTTTTTTAGTTAAAAAAAAGTATTGTGAACCTAATGATCTTGCATGAACCTATCTACATTTTATTTGCCTTGCTATGAATTTAAAATGTCCAAACTTATCATTTTTGCGAAGATCTAAGTATTATTTTGTTTGGGCCACATACAAAATAGGAGGTTTGATGGAGAAATTTGTCTTAAGAGAATATAATTGCTTGTTATTATGCATTCGATGGGTATTTATGTAAATATCTTATATTTTGATGAGATATTTATATAAATATTAATTAAGTGTTATTCTCATCTGATTTTTTTTTCCCTCAAAATTAATTGCAAGGGACCACTCTAATGAATGAATAATAAGTATCATACTATCTCACCATCCTAACCGGCAAGTGTATTGATAGAAGTCAAACTAAGTTGTCTCTAAATTAATGAGCCCAACATATATAGCCATCAAACATAATACATGAATGGCATCAAGAGCTAATGGACCTCAATAATTTCAACTACTTGATTGATACATAGGCATTTCAATTCATTTTCTTCATATATATAATTTCACCAATAAAATTTTGATTTACTAAATATTATTCAAATGCTATAAAATGTTATTTGGGGAGTAATTGAGTTAAAAAGATTCGAGCTTGGCTCGATAAATGACTCATGGGTTGTAATGATGGACTGATAGGTTAAGCTTAAGATAACTCCAACTCAACTCATCATTTGGAAGTGTTGAATTCGGATCTCCCTATGGGTCATGCCCGAATCTTACTAGCAAGATTTCTAGCTAGTGTATAGTTTTGAATTTTGATTTTGGAGAATTAATAGTCTGAGCTTTGTGTGTAGTGAGTTATTTTGAGCTCAAAATTTTTGTTTGTATTGTTCATGTGATGTGATAAACGTAGCCCTTTTCTATAGCACCAAGTGAAAATCTTATAATTAACTATAACCTTGCTCTACTCAGAATAGTAGGCTGAGTGTGTGTGTGATGGACCTTAGAGTGGAGAGTTGATGTTTGTAACTTTATTTGGTATTAAGATGTAAGGAAACCCAACGAAAATGATTTGGGGTCTGAAAAACTTTGCGAAGATAGAGATCTAATTATGGTCAAAATCCACCAAGGAGTAATGAATTTAGGTTGATTTTGTGTGGAGCTTAAAAGGTAGTTAGATTAGGAGATTTGATAGGATGGGCATATGTACTTTATGAACAGCTTAAGATACTGGAAAAATAATACATAAGTTGTTAGGGGTTATTATAATAGCTCAAACTCTCAACCATCGAGATATTATCCACTTTAATCTAATGGCCTCATGAATTTTGTCCACTTTGTGTAACTTCCCAAGAAGTTACTCATCCTAGGATTGCACCATTACGAGGACGCTTAACTGTAGAGTTTCAAATGAAATTCTAACTGTTATATCAAAAGTCACCCTGTTGTTTAAGAGTTTAACAAAATTTTCATAAGGGATTTCATAGTTGTGGTGTGAAGAGATCAAGAAAGACAGTGTGACTAGAATGAGCTAGATTTTGACTATCTTGTTTAACTTGGAGAGTATAATAAAAGAAAATGTTAAAATTAAGAGAGAAGCTCCAAAACACTTGAGAGATATAAGAAAACAACTAACATGAAAGGACTACTTAAAATAAAAATAAAATAGTAATGATAAATCCTTTATTAAAGTGGGCCTATTCCTAACCTCTTAACCACACATAGCAAATAAATAGCCACCAAGCATTTCCAAGAGGGAATAGTGACTTATTCAATATGATATATATTTAATTAGAAGCTTATTTTCTTATAAATATCATAATATTTAAAAGCATCATATAAGTAGAATACAAAATAACACATGGGAATGATGGTTAAATTATAATAAATACATTGGATCTAGCTAAATATAGCTTTCATAACTTCATCTTGGAAATTCAAGGATATATATATATATATATATATATATATATATATATATATATATATATATATATATATATATATATATATATATATATATATATATATATATATATATATATAACTAAATTAGTTTATTGGGTCATCTATGGGTTATTCGTATTGCCAACGGGTCGGATTCAAGTCATTAGAATTTTCAGTGAAATGAGTATGGATATACCTTTTTTGACATGTTAAATAAATGAGTCGGATTTGAATTTAGTGAATTCGGGTCAGGTCAATTACATGCAAACCCAATCCTAATTAAAATCTTATATTAATAAAATTAAACATCATGCACTAAATATACAAAAAAAAATTAATTCACTCAAATTAACAAAATTAAAGTCCATCTTCATAATTGAACACTGCAAGATGAATAATAATTTCTTATACATAAATTATCAAAACCATACATAATTGATTCATTCAAACATAACAAATATATATTATTCCAAAGAAATGTAGATGTATATAGAAATCTACAATGCTAGCTAGCCATTATTTGAAAAGAAAAAATCACCAAATGGCAGCTATCCATCACATCATCATTCATTCTCTTGCCTTACATGCACGCAGTAGAATTATAGCCTTCAAAATGTTTCATGGAACTTCTACAATAAATTCTTTACAAGTGGCTGATAGCCAAAGCCTGTAGATAACACTATCAGCAAAACATTCACCACAAATTAACTGACAGATAGAACATCAAATTGATTTTATATGCATTGCAAGACAACTTGCATGTTATCTACTCTCACTTCTGAATTCATCTTATCCTTGAAGGGATAAGGCTAGTGAGATAGGTGGAGGGGAGAGAAGAGAGATGTTAGAATAATTATATCGATAGTATTGGGATGATTTCTTTCGATAAAGAGCCTGATGATTGTTGGGAAGCATTATTAAGATGATGATAATGATCGAGAAAAATGAAATGCTTAAGGAGAAAATGTTTGGGTGCGAGGATTGGGGTGTCACTATCCAAAGTACAAGAAATAAGATTACGAGAAAGAATGGAGAAGTGAAAGTTGGATATGTTTCTAGCTAAGGGGGAATGATTTGGAAATTGAGAGGATTATGTATGCCATCATCAATAAGAATGATATACATCATCATCACCAGCTTTGAATCATGTTATCAAAACCAACATTTATATTAGACTTATTCATCTATGGTCTTCTCTATACAGGAGAATGACCGAGATTTATTGAAGAAAACTCAAATGCATCAAGGCTATTTTAGTTTTCATCATAGATTTCGTTTTCCACACTTTATGTCTACTATATTGTATTAATCCACCCTCAAATTATGGGAATGAGTATCATTTGTAACCGACGACATATACTAGTTGAATCATTTCAATGGATCAGACCTCATATTTTTCTCGCTTATTGGATTTTCTGCATAAAAACTCAAATGTCATTTGCAACTTTTTTTATTTATGAGTGATGAACCTTTATAAAAGCTAATATGTTAAATAATTTCTCTCTCCACAATGAATATTCTAACACGCAACATTATTATATGAAATAGATTATTTAAACTTCTTTTTTATTAAACTTAGATAGTTATTGTTACATACATTTTTCTTAAGACTTGTCCAAATCATATCAAGCTATCAAATTTTCAATAAACGACCATTCTCTTGTGCTCATCTTATAATATCTGTACTTTATTGTTTTTGTATCAATGTGTTCATATGTATGCACCATTACGTGGATAAAAATATCTGCATAAATTAACATCCTATATTAATAAAACTAAAGCTTCATTTGGGACGACTTTCTTATTTCTTTGTAAAGCTATTATTTAGTACAAAAATCTCTTGAAAGTAGAAAAAAATAGTGGTCTAAAATTGTCCCAAATGAAGCCTAAATTTCATAGAATCAAGCATTGCGTGATGAATACATTCTCATTAATAATATATATATACTATAATCATATATATTGCTATAATAAAACTAGTATATAGTTCCCAAATGAAGCTATAATAAAATCAAGATTTATATAGAAACCTCACATCGAGCCGCCTTTGTTTTAAGAAAATAAAATAAAATATCATTGAATCCCTATCACATCATCATTCCTTCCCTTCTCTACACGCAAAAGAATCCTAGCCTTCAAAATAATTCATGAAACTTCTACAATAAATTCATTTCAAGTGACTAATAACCTAATGCCTTAAATAACATTATCAACAAAAACATCCACCACAAATTCAATGCCACATACATGAACAAAATTGATGAGCAATTGGTATGTGGCCCCTAATAATTGATTTTATACAATCAATCAACTTGCATGTGACCTTATCTCACCTATAAATACATCTCACCTTCTTAGCATTACGAAGAACAAAAAGATAAAGAGAGTGACCATTTCGATGGCGTTGAGATGGTTCCTTCAAGCAACAAGCATGATGATCGTCGGAAAATCAACTGATCATGACGTTGAAGTGGAACCAGCGATACAGAAAAAGAAGTTATTTAAGGTGAGGAGTTTCGGGTGCGAGGGATTTAAGATGCCGCTTCACTATCCAAGATACAAAAAAGCGGATTATGAGAGGATGGATGAGTGGCGGTTGGATATGTTGTTGAAGGAATATGGTTTGGAAGTTGAGGGATCTTTGGATGAGAAGAAATCATTTGTCATGGGGACTTTTTTGTGGCCTGATCAGTTCTAAGATATTATTACGCATTATTGATATATCTTAGTCAATGATATATGCATGTTCATAATATAGGATGAGTTAATCTTAATCGTAGATTTTATAAGAAATATTTTCCTTTCGTTTGTATCTCCTATGGCTTCATTTGGGATGGCTTTTTTATTGTTTCTTAAAATAACTTTTTAGTATAAAAATAAATTTTTGTGTATTAAAAAGCTGCTTTAAGGAGCAATAAAAAAGTCTTCCCAAACAAAGCCTATATGAGTCAGTTTATTAAGATTTTCTAATTTTTATTTGCTAGTGTGGAAGTAGTAATTAAAATAATATATGTTGATAATTATGAGAGTACTGTTATCATTCTATTTTTTGTTGCTTGTTTTTTTGTAAAATATTTATTTTTACTATTTTCAAAATATTTTTCATTTATATTATTATTTTATGTATTTTTTTTCCAGTTCAAATATTTTTTTTCCACTTCTGGTCTCAAGATCACCACATAATTGTTATTAATGCCCTTAGCCTTTAGGGATTTAATTTCACTTTTTGAAAAAAAATCATGATTATCCTCAAATTTTAAAATATAAGACTTAATATATAATAAAAATTATTCCATCATTTTCTATATTATTTAAAAAAAAAAACATGCTCGACTCAGATGCACTTTTTTTTTTAATTCGCTCCATAGGAATTTTCCATATTAAAAAGACAAGTAGAGAAATTGGTTTATTATTTTTCTTTTATATTTTTTTACTTTCTCTTTATTGAGAAAATTGGGAGAATTTGAGCTCAGATGAGTATGTTTTTGTGTTAAAAAATTAAGTGTCAAAATATAAGTACAATATAAATGAGATTTAATTTTGAAAATTTGTATCAATTAAATTAAAAAAATATAATAGTTTGATAATAATATCGTGTGCTTAGAGTCAAAATGAGTGACTTGATGACAGAAATCTAATGAGTTTTTCTTTTATGGGAAATCCCATGGAAGGGGCCTTCGCGTTAATACCAAAATAGAATTACAAGACCTTATAAAGGTTATCAAGCCCTCTAGAATACAACAATTGAATCAAAACCTATGGGCCTCGAGAACCAACTAATTACATAAAACAAACAACAGAATCTAAAAAAAACAAGCAACAAGAGCCCCCAAAGCCACGGGCAATCGATCGTGTAGCCATGAAAGCAATTCCAAAACCATCCAAACAGCCACCCAAAGAAACCCGCAGCTAGCACGAGCCGGAGGAGTACAAAGAATAACCAAGTGCAAAACAACAACAAAACCAACACCAAAACCAAACAAAAACAAACCCAAGCACATCGCCAAACCAACAAACCAACCACCAAAATAAAAAATCCAACACTTAACAGCCACCCAGAACCTAAAGGAATTACAAAGAGAACTTTTTCAATTTCCGTCTACACCTTTTCTCACCTCCCTGAGACATAGTTTTCTCATTGATACCACCAACACTTAAATTATACAAAGCAAGTTCCCCCTCAGTCCCTTTCAAATCCTCCCCAACATCACAAAGGGAGGAAAAAGAGTCATCAAGCCAGTCAATTTGGTATGAACAATTACCCAACAATTGAGCACGCAAAGCTTCATTCGTATAAGAGAAACCGACACATCAATGAAAGGCACATTCACTAGCACAAGTTCCAATGGAACTAAAAGAGATTCAGTCGAAATCTCAACAACACCATTAGCATTCTCAATAGCCCCACCCGCAACCTACCCATCAACACCCACAGTATCTGCCCCATCCTCCAAAAGAACAAAATTAATAGCTTGATCCGCCACCATATCATTAGAAACCTCAACATCCTCACCTACAGCCTGCCCATCAACAACCAAAGCACAAACTCTGTCCTCCAAAAAAACAAAATTACCAGTAAGATCTGAATAGCCCCAACCTCATTACCAACAGTGAGGGAATCATCAGGAGAAGAAGTTAAGTTAACAAAGCAATTATTGGCACCCAACAAAATATTATTGCCTTCTTTGAAATTAGAAGCAATAATCACAGGCACATAAGCACTTGAATATAATTAACTAAATATCGCTTTGTTGTAATAGAATTAAAATATTAATATGTAAAGAATATTACACAATCAAGGGGATAATTAATAAGAAACATGTAATTAAATGTTTTAATTTTTAGTTTAAATAATTAGAATATTTTCTTCATAAATTTACAAATATATCAAGCTTTTTATATAATTGAGGAGATTATGATGATATCACAATAATGATTCTAGAGGAGAAAATTCAAAACCCAAACATATTTATCATTCACATTAGTGTAATCATTCTAACTATAGTATGTTGAATAGTGTTTTCCCTTTTAAAAAATTCATCACATAAGAAGCAACATGCCTCATTAGAGGTGCTTTCAACTTATTTTGTATGTGTAAATGGATGATTTGCCAAACAACAAAAATGACAACTTTAAATCCTACATAATCTTAAATCTCTTTCCTTCTCTCTTTTACCTTAATTATAAGATTTACTAAATCCGAGAGTTTAGCAGACTTACAGAATTTAGCGAACATGAAGCACTAGAGAAAGGTGTGGCAACAACCTATTCTTCTGCCAGCTTAAGGTCGCAAGAGTAACCGACAAAAGGTGAAGCAAGAATGAGAAGTACAACCTATGGAAAGATGGTACCTAACAAGAAATAGTGAAATACAGCTACAATTCTACTTCACATGAAGCCGAAGCAACAACGAAGAAATGGTGATGATGAAAATCAAAGAAAATAAAAAATTATAGAAATACAAAGATAATGTCAGAGAAGAAGACTGCCTACTTTTGGTGTAAGTTGTGGGCCTCCGAAGGAGCACCGCTCGCGGGGGTTCGAATGCAGAGGGTACGGCCGCACTATCCCGTAGGACAAAACGATCGTAGACCTCTACGCTCGACACGAACGGGTCGATGGGAGGGCAGATTGGATCGCACATACGACTAACCATTGGGAATAGATGCTGTCGCCAGCACACCCCGATGGGTAGTAATATACACGACCTAGTCACGGGTTTCCCCCACCCGATCCGAGAGATCGAGTGGGGTAAAGTAGATTGCGGGGCCAAGTTTCCCACGGGCGCAAGCCCCCGTGGTTAATTACATCCCGGGCCGGAGCCCGAGAAAACTCTCGATTAAGGATCATACATTATCTTTTCCAAATTGGGATTGGCACATGGGTATAGACTAGGAAATCCTACTCAAAAGGAAAGAAGTGTCTCAAAAGGGGTGAATCAAACATGCGTGGTCCATACCAGCATTCGGAGGCTCTAGGGCACTAAACAGAAACTGGAGAAAGAAAGACAAGCAATCAATCACATGTGTGAGAGAAAGATGGAGGTGGCGTCATCCTGTGACGCAGATAAGTAGGATTTAGGATCCCTAAAAAGAAGGGACCTACCTACCATTTAAGGCATACTACGAGACCGAATATAGTTGCCTCGAATCCTAAATCTAGTTTGGACTTAGTGTTCGACACACACTAAGACCAGTGTCCTAGCTAATGCGATGCAAAACCTGGACTTACCCCGGCCTGGATTGGGGGAGCCAGCTAACCACCTAATCGCTTTAAAACCATGCTGTCAAGTCATTTATGATAGATGGGTGGGTGGTACAGTTCTTTGGAAATAGGACCGACATCTAGAGAATTTCCTAAGTGGTCCTAGACTTATGTGGGTCAGATGCTCCTAGCTAATGCAATTAAATTTTAATTAAATTGATTTCTAATGCAATGCATGCTAGTTGAAATGTCAGCTCATGAATGCTATAGAACTTTAAAAACAGGCTTATAGAAAATATTTTTTTTTTTGAAAAGACTGGGTCTCCCTAGGTCCGGCACTTCATCCTCATAGGCCAGATTATCCGGACTCAACCCGCAGGCAGGGAGATGTCTTATAAGAAGGAGAGAAGAATGCAGTAATATGCATGCGACCCCGGACGATTCCGGCAATTCCCTAGGTTCGTTAAATTTCTATATTATTTAAAATCCTAAAATTTTAAATATTAATTACGAGTAGAAAAATTTTATGATCCTTAATGAGCCTAATACGATCCAGGCGAAAACAAAAGCGGCATGCAAGAAACAAACCTAGAAAAAGCAGGCAATTTCTACTGCGCAATCAGGTAAACACATCAATATAAATCAAACTAATCAAGTAAATGTCCATAGGCCAACTGCCCTTTAATTACAACCCAGGGTATGCAGAAAAGTAAAGTGGCCGGGCACCACTGCCAACAACCCGGATTTCTAAACCTATGACAGACGCCAACAACTTTGAGTGGGATATTGGGTCTTCAATCTTTAGCTTTCTGGATGTCTTCTCCTTGGACTCCTTGGAACTCTCCTCCTTGGACTCCTTGGGTCTCCTCCTTGGACTTCTTGGAAATCTCCTCCTTGGACTCCTTGGATCCATCGTGGCTTGAATATCCAAACGAAGAGACAATTCCCCCTTGATAGGGAGCATTGCCTTTTCTCTTTGGATACCTAAAACCATCCAACTCAGTCTTCCAAATGGAAGAAGACTCTCCCCTTTAGGGATGTCTTCTTCTTTTGGAATCCAAGTTGGATAAGAATATCCCAACTCAAGATTGTTTTCACAACTCTTAACAATTATTACAGAATTTTACATTAATTGAAAAGCAGAAAAATTCTAAAGTCCCTGCAAGGTTATCCTAATAATCATCCCAAGCAGTTTATATGAAAATAAAAGTGCTAACACCATTGACCCTGTGCCAAGCCATGCTCTTAATTCTGAGGGCTAAGCAGCTCCACCTGTGCAGTTATAATTATTAATTTAGCCCTCATTTTTATTTAGGGGGAGCTGAGCAAGCACCTGCATGAAACATTATTAGAAATAATTATAATGCTCCCCCCTTTCATCAGCATGAGCATGGCCACCTGCACGGAAGAACAATATATATATATAGCGCTCCTAACCTATGGGTAAGTCTAACGCTCACATCCAGAGTGCAGAAAAAGTAAGCAGACACACCAATCATTTTTCAAACAGCATGCAGTGAAAACCACGAAAAGCTCCGGCACACAGCAGAAAAATAAAACCCAACGGCCTAACCTAGATCTAGAAGCGGTGCCCTAGCAAACAATTCTATGTGTGTGTAAGGCTAGTGTGGTTTGGATAGATCCTAAGTGGGGTAATTAGTTAAAATTGTCTAAATTTCAAGTCTGTTGTAGGCCAGAAAAGGAAATTTTGTTGAAATTCAAATATTAGTGAATTAGGGTGTATTTTACTTATTTTAGTTTGTTGATCAGTTTTAAGAGCTTAGGATATTCATATTTGAAGTTTAAATTGCATTAGCCAATTTTGGAAAGTTCCGGGTCCTCCTAGGTATTAAGCTAAAGGTCCAAAAAAAGTCACTATGGGGAAAAGGCTAAGTCTGGATTTTCTATCACCTTAGAAAAATACTAGACCTTAATACGAGTAGTTAGACAGGTAGTAGGCTGGAATCAGAGTTTTCTAGGCCAAGTTATGAATTTTCTAAGTTTCGGACCCTATCCTATAGACTAGGGTTGACCAAAAAGTTGACTTTCTAACCTAGGCCAATTTCTGGAAACCTAAAATTTTTAATAAATACTAGGCCCTAATTGGAGTCTAATGCAAGTGAGTTTACCTAATTCGGAGTTTTCTACAATTAGTTATGAGTTTCTGAAGGTCGGGGTATTTATTGGAATTTTCTAAATTTCCTACTAAATAGCCTTTTTTATTGTTTTGCTCCAAATCAGCTCCAAACTGATTGGAATCACTCCCAAAGGTCAGGGATGACCAGAAAAAGTATTTCCAAGTATTTGGAGAAGATTTGGGATTTTTATTAATTTTTAATGATTTATTAGGGGCAAAACGGTAAATTCCACCTATGGTCAAATTAGGGGTCAACCTGAAGTCAAACTAGGGAGCCCTATTTATCTAAAGTCAAGGATCAGATTCTGGTCAGTCCAAGGTATTATGGGTAATTTTCTGACCTAATGTGTATTTATTGTATTTTTCGGAAGGTCTCGGGGCCTTAATTAACCAGTTAATTAGGGTTAGTTAGCTAAGGGCTTTAAAAGCTCCTAAAAATTCCTAGAAAATTCAGTGATGTTTTAGATGTCACTAAGTTTAGATGTTGTAGTTTTCATGTCGTTCTGGGATCTATCCTAATCCCTAGAAAACATCTAAGTTCGCTAGACAGGTCCTTAATTTTTGTCCTTAGGGTGTCACTACGTTGTAGGAATTCAAAGTGTTGTTTTGTCTAACCCTCAAGGTAATAGATGCATGGGAGTACAAAAATGAAATAAACACACCATGTCCTTAAATCTAGGAGAGCCTAAACTAAGTGCTCGTGGTGCGACCTACACATGCAATCTACGAAAAATAAAAAAAGGACAAACACCTAAAGAAAGGATTAGTGAATGATTGGGACTCAACCATTCACTAACCCGCTCCCCCATGATTGCTCTTCATACATAAGATCCGTGTCTAAAATTTCATACGACAGCGGGTCTCCCAAAAAGTAAGATTTAATTATAAGTAATTTAAAAATAGTTTCAAAATAATTATGAATATAAATATATATTTTTAGAAAATAAGATAATTAAAAAGTAAGTCAATTCATAATACACAGACATAGGGAGACCCACTGACCACCCAATCGAGGCCCTGAACGATTTAAAAATAGTTTGTATCCTGAAAATACTATTATATTAATTAGGTAAATAATGATTAAATGACCAAATAATGCTTCAAGACAGAGAACTATCAAAACAGTCAAAATTAGGGGCTGGAAACAGTTTCAAAACATAAGGCTCGCTCTTCTGAAAAGAACGAGGGGTTATACGCAAAAATCCGATTTGAAATGGCAAAGATACAAATTTCCGAAGTTTAAATATCATAAAATAGTATTTTAAAATATTGTCAATTTACTGTTTTTTATAATAACAGCAAATATAGACAAACTTTTTATCTGAAAATAGTTTCAAAATGTGCAGAATTCAGTGTACATAGAAAACAAGGTGCTGTGCGTTGACAGCGGACTCAAAACGACAAAGTTATGTAATTTCGAAGTTCAAATACGATAATTAAATATTTTTAAACATTGCCATTTTACTGTTTTGAAAATAATTGCACACAGACCCAAAAATTTTAAGTGAAACCAATATGAAAGTGTGCAGAATCAAAATACGATTAAAACAAGGGGTTGTGCGTCAAAATCGGATCGAAAACGAGAAAGTTATGAGTTTTTGAAGTTTAAAGGCTTTTAAAGGCTATTTTTTTTTTTAAAAATAATCTTTAAAGAAATAATAATAATAATAATAATAATAATAATAATAATAATAAATAAATAAATAAAATAATAATCATAAACTAAACTAACATTCCTAAATAACAACAATACAATAAATAATTAAATAATAATAATAATATAATGATAATATATAAAAAAAAATAATTTAAAAAAGTATTTTTCACTGTTTAATTAATTAATAAAAATATATATATTATTTTAATAAAAAAAAAAATTTTATAATGTAGAGAATAAAAATACGAACAAAACGAGGTATTGCACGTCAAAATCGGACGAAAAATAAATTTTCTACGAATTTTTGAAGCTAAAACAGTTTTAAAATAATTTTAAAATATATTTTAGTCAAATCGGGCGGCTGCGGGACACGTGTCGCCTCCTGGTTGGCTCCCGCGATTCGGGAGACGGCGCCTAATGATTGGCGCTGATTACGGGACGCCGCAATCAGCTCCCAATCATTACCTGGACGGCGGGCCCCACGCGGCTTCACTTGAATGAGTCAGCATCGTGGCCCAGCCGTCGGATCCTCCGCCAGATCAAACAGACGGTGGAGATCGAGGCGGACGGGTTCATTGATGGCGGGATCGGATCCGCGGTCGAACCTATGATCCCGTCCGACCGAATCCGGACCGTTGATCGAGAGATCGTCGGCCCAGGATAACTCCCGCTCACAGCCGACCGGACCGAACCCTAACTCCGTTTTTTGTCAATTTCTCTCGACTGAGTGAACGAAATCGAACGAAATTTTAAACCTAGGATCTAACAGCGAAGAGCATTCATGGGGGCATTTTATTTTGATCTAAAACGCACTGTATAAGAACTTATTTAAATCTAAGTGTTCTAGACTAGGGTTAAGCTTTTACCTCGATCCGGTGGACGGATTTGAGAGATTTTGGCTTTGTTGGATTCGTGTGATCCTCTAGAACAAGTTTCCTCTTGAACTCCAACTCCGAAATGGCCTCGATCGGACGGGAGAAGCTCTGGACGTCCCTTGGCCTCGGTTCGCCGGAGTTGATGTCGCTGGTGGCTTGGGGTCGTCGGGATTCGACTTGGGAAAGGTGGGGGAGTATCAGGAGAGCTCTCACACCAAGTTTCTCAGGACGAGAAGGGTTAGGGCAAGAGCAATTCTCCAAAGATCCTTAATTGGACTCTATTTCTCCTATTTAAACGCCCTAGACCTAAAGTAAACGGCTCGGATTAAATCAGGGGTTAATTAGGAGGGAAATAGGTCGGTTTTGGCTGTGGATTTGGTTTCAAAACGAAGGGGCATTGATTAGGCATTAAATAGGCTATTAATCCCCTTTAAATAGGCTATAATCACCTATTTAAGACTTGATTTGACCAAGTCAAAGCTCGACTTGGTCAAATCAGTCAAGCAAGTCAATGGGGAGGTGAGATCGAGCCATGAGGAGGTTCAAATCGATTTAAAATTGACTTGGACTCTTAATGGGCTAGGTGGTCAACCCTGGTTGACTTGGTCAACCGGGTTGACCCGGGGCCGAAGTCCAGGCTCAATAGACTCGACTCGACTCACTGAATCCATTGGAGAGGGTAATGGGGTCTGGCTTGGTCAATTTGACCAAGTCAACCCTTTGACCAAGGGTTTAGGCAAAATCGAGGTCAACATAAGTGATTCAAGTTGACTCATGGGATGGCTCAAGTTTGGCTCGATAAATGGCTAATGAGCTAACAAGTCAAGCTTGAGCTAGTCTTGACTCAACTTGTTTGCTTGCAAGCTAGCTCGTTTAAAAAATATGAATATAAAATGCATTAAAGATATATTATAGTTGTAAAAAATATTTATAAATTATATCTCAGTTTCTGATTTTAAGTTATTCTTCATTATTTTTATTCTAATTTTTAATTATGTTGATGACCAATTTATTATAATAATTACTTGAATCATAAGCATTTTTTTCTTTCAAAATAAACGAGTTAGCTCAAACTCATAGAATAAAGCTCAAGTTTGAGCGCTTGAACTCAATCAATTACTCAAGCTCAAGCCTCTAGTGCCTCTCAAGCTTGACTTAACTCTTTTACTCCCCTAACATGACATCCTAAAATGTTTTTATATATATATATATATATATATATATATATATATATATATATATATATATATATATATATATATATATATATATATATATATATATATTGTTAGGTTGATAATTAATTATAATATTTATATGTAATAAGTACAATTTAATTAACCTAATTAAAAATTATAAAAAAAATAAATTAGAATTAGTAATAATCAATTATATATTTTACATGCAAAAAATATAATCTTAATAATTAATGTTAATCAATTAGAAATATTAACAAATAATTTAATATTATTAAAATTTATTTGAATTAACTGACATAAATTTTAAATTAAATAATTCATCAAAATTTAACTGAATTTAATCACTGTCATACCAAATAAAATTTAAAATATAATTACTTTATAATTTAATAGAGAGATTTTTAAATACATAACACCTCAAACTATTAAAAATGTATATTCAACACCAAACTATCATATTTACTTATATACCACCTAAATAACATTCCTAACATTTGAAAAATCACTCCCATCAAAACCCCTCAGTGACCTCTCTGCGAGCCGGTTCTTGTTCCTGCACAAAAGCTTATTCGATGATCGTGGCCTCTTCTTCGCTCGAGCAGGTAGTGTTACCTTTTTCCCGCGTGAAAGCTTCTCCTTCTCATGATACTATTTCTTCTGCCCAGCCATTCCTGTGTTCTAGGTTTAATCGTTGTTATTTATCCCAATCAGAATTCATGTTAGGGACCGAAGGACTGTTAAGTGCGTAGCAGTAGGAGCGATTAATTTGTTTGGATTATTTGATTGTTATTACATGTTCTCTATATAGTATTCTATACCAACCGATCAATTCTCTGACAAAAACTTCTCTCATTTTGATTCATTTTGTTTACTTTGGCTAACTCATTTTGATTCACTTTTTTCACTTCATCTAACTCATTAATTATATGCACAAACAGAAATGGATTCAAGTCATTTTTGCTTCATTGTTCTCAAATTTGGTGGATATTGGAGTGAGGTGCAAGGTCAAGCTCGAATCAAGTATGTGGGTGGAAGTTAGAAAACCTTAAAGCTTTGGACATATGAAATCAGTTTGTTGTTGCTAAAAGAACGAGTTGAAGCACTTTGTCATTGGCTAACGGGTCAACCATTCGATTTACACTATCATGTTAATGGAACCTCACCTAAGAATTACATGTGGGTTTCAAGCGATTTGGATGTAGTTGACATGCTTGACAGTTTTTATGAAAGGAATAGAATTGAGGTGGCGATTGCAATGAAATGTCACAAGAAGATATGTCCCAATCACAGAACATTCAAATTAAAATGACAACCAATTAACTGAAATGCATGAGTTCAGGTCAAGGATTAGAGAAAATAATGATATTGTAGTAGATGATCTATGCGATGAGTTTTTTATACCTCAAACTAATGAGGCAATAGTCTATGTGTTAGTTTATGGTTTAAGGATTCCCAAAGTTTCAAACAAACAGTTAGGTCTAATGTAATTTACAGAATTATGCTTGTTGCGGACGAGAATATACGCGGCGATAGAGTAAAAAAGTTTCTGTCTCAGCGTGTACAGATATCCAGCACACAAACATGAGAGAAATAAAAACATTAGGTTTTTTACGTGGAAAATCCTGAAAAGGGAAAATCACGGGATCACGCCCAGTTGAAATAATTTCACTAGTATTTGCTTGAGATACAAGAAGCTGGCTAGTTCTTAAAATTTAGGACAAACATATTACAATGATTCACTTCTGGATTGAAATCCAGTTACAAACAAGTTGTGTATTCGAGCTGAATTCAGAGTCACATAGAATTCCGGCGTCACTTGGGCAGAATTCCGACGTCACTTGGGCGTCGGGCAGAATCCCGGCGTCACTTGTGCGTCGGGCAGAATTCCGGCGTCACTTGGGTAGAATTTCAACTTTACTAGGGCGTCAGGAAGAATTTCGGTGTCACTTGGGCATCAGGCAGAATTTCGGTAATGATCGAGGAGGAGCTTCTTCCCTCATTCTCTTCTCTTCTTCTTCTTCCTTGGGTCCACTCTCAAGAGAAATGAGGGGCTATTTATAGTTTAGGGTTTAGGATGGCATGACCCGTAAATAGGAGGAGGATTAAGGACAAAGGTGGAGTGGTTCGGATGGACAACCGATATTCAATCCCTTGATCGTGGACCATTTGTCAAACCTTTGAAGATCTTAATGATATCAGAATTCGTCGATTTTGGGCTCGTTGGATTTGTCTCATTGAGCCGCTCGATTCGACTATAAGCAAGTCATGTTTGGAAACTGTTTGGTAATTCAAATTGTGGTTTGAACCTTCCAACATCGCTTCGGGTCTTCGATTCGGACTCATTTGGGTTCAGATCGAGTTAAATTTGGTGTCGTTGAGTTTGTATTTCTGAGACTCTCAGTTTGACTATAAGTTTGATGAAATCAGAGTTCAGGTGATCCCAAATATAATTTTTGAAGTTTCCTGCTTGATTTTGCCTCGAGATTTGTGCCCCCATCAAGATAATTTTTTGATGATAAATCAATGCTAAAAAAATAAAAGGCTAGTGACAAATCCAAAAGAGCAGTTACGTTTATTGACTTTGAATTTTATTCCGCGGCTTGCATTCCACAGAATTCTGCGGCTATTCATTCAAATTAATATGACAGTAATCACAATTTTACAACATTCTGTAGCATTTTAATTGTCATAGTAGAAATTGCATTACACAAAGGTATTCTCTGCTATTCATTCAAAATTTCTCATTGAAAAAAACAATATATTAATAAGACAAACGGTCAAATGAAAAAGTGAATCAACAAGTACAATTATAGCTTGTGAGCAGAGATTTCACAGCGACCACTACAATCAAAGTTAGAATAACCACGATCACCAACAAAGTTTTTATTTGTAAAAGCTCGGCTTTAATTGAAACAACTTGAGTTGGGCTGGAATCAGCAACTTGTACACTACCACACGAATTCATATAATACGGCAAATCATTTAGTTAATCACACCATCGAAAAAATGACAATCGTCTTTTGATCTATTTCGGGCGCATATATATAATTTTCTTCCATAACAACACGAATTGTATGACGTATATATTGTGCATTGCAAATTGCAATGACAATATATTTGATTACTTGGGTTTCTGATTGTTGTCGCCGGGAGCTCGAACTCATTGTAGAATGATTTTACGGCTCGAGAAGCAATAAAAATACACATTCAAAATAAAAAATAAAGAATTTCAGTAATGCATAGCACTAAAGCTGATAATTCAGTCATCAAATATTTGTAATAATGAATAAAATCCATTTTTTTATATATGGATCAATGAAATTCAGATTCATATAGTTTCAGTTAAACATTTGCACTACTCCTTTCTATTCCTGAAGGGCTATATTCAACTTTCATAAGTTCTCCCTCATCTACAGTGAACATAGCACTTCATATCTAAATGCCTTCTCCACGGCTCATTTACGAGTATTTATTGTGTCCGGATACAAAACATGTTCAGAGACCAATAAAAATGTGCCACATCACTAGGTCCTCGGTACTGTGGTCGGTACTGACAGCGGTACCGCTCGGTACGCTCGGTACCCTGTACGGACATAATAATTTTTCCTCATTTACAGATGATTTTGGTTGGCTCCCGTAGGTGAGCCGTGGAGAAGGCAAATAGTATTTGATTTGAGAAAAAAAGAGCAAATTACAACTAAGACATTCATATGGTGAAAAAAAATCAAAACCATCCATCATTCACGAAATGGAAAACACGAAAAGCAAATCTTGTTGATCTTTGAACGCGACGGAGAAGATGCAAGGCCAAGGGAGATACGATGCGTGCGAAACCTTCAAATGCGACAGAGAAAGCGAGGGTTTGGACGGCAAGAATACTCTCTCGCATTCAAAAGGAAGATGAAGCGCATATAATGCTTTTTTTGCACAGAGCTTAAAAGGTGTGAGAGAATAGATGAAAATGAAAATTTAAGTGGTATATAAATATATATGATAGTTCGAATGTGAATATGTATTTTTAATATTTTGAAATGTTATGTATGTAAAAATCCCTTTACTAAATTCAGATTTACAAATTTATTAAATCCTATTTTGCAACCAAACAATTTGTAAATTTCAAATTTTAAATCCAGTGTTGTAGTAATCACCATTTATGGACAATTAAAAAACGTGTTTATCAAAGATCCGAGTTTCCCGAGTCACACTCCGAGTTACACACCATTCTCACGATCGCACCCAGTCGTCTCGAAAGAAAAGGGCAGAGATCTGAACTCAGCGTCCTCTCCGTTCGTCCAGATCGTGAAGCCCATCTCCGCTGTTTCCGCAACGACTTTGTCATCCTTAGAGAAGAGAGATCTGGTTCTCTGCTGCTTCGTCTTCTTCATCTCTTATATCTGATACGCCTTTGCTGATATTCTAGTGTTTTCTTTCATCCTGATTTGTATGTTTTAATTCTTTTTTTTTTTTTGGATGTATTATTTTAGATCTGTTTATTTTACTTTTTTTTATTTAATTCAATTTTGGTAGATTCGTTGAATCGGATTATCGGTTTACATTGATCTGTGAAGAAAATGGCGGGAGGGTTTAGGGTGCTGCATCTGGTGAGGCCTTTTCTGGCGATCTTGCCGGAGGTGGAGACTGCGGATCGGAAGATACCATTCAGGGAGAAGGTCATCTACACGGTGATATCGCTTTTTATTTTTCTGGTCTGTAGTCAGCTTCCTCTCTATGGCATCCACTCTACCACCGGCGCGGATCCGTTTTACTGGATGCGTGTCATCCTTGCGTCCAACCGAGGAACTGTTATGGAGTTGGGTATTACTCCTATTGTGACATCTGGACTGGTTATGCAGCTGTTGGCTGGATCCAAGATCATCGAAGTCGATAATAGCGTGAGAGAGGATCGCGCTCTGTTGTAAGTGGTTGCTTTGCTTGAGAATCTAATTTCTGATTTATCCTTAAGTATCTAAAAATCGTTAAAATTTATGAGTTATTGACTTGCTATGACTGCTGGATGATCCTTTTTCCTCATTTTTCGCTTATAAGGGATCGCCACTTTGTTTAGAAATTTTTTCTTATAAGAATTAATGTTTGTTTATAGTGCAACTAGCATTTAATTATCTTCTTCTATGGCTAATCTTTCGCTGCATTGCTTGCCTATCCACACCACACTGCCATTACCATGTATATATATCATCTTCGTCGATGTTGGAGACTCTGTTCTCCATTGCCAGTGTATTTTGAGGGAGAAGGGAAGGGGGATAGGAAAGCAAAAAGATAATGCCAAAAAGATTGTGAGAGACCATATGCAAGCATGTATCTAGATCTTCAAGGGGGAGTGGGGTTGTTAGAACCCATTGGGATTGGATGCAAGGCCATGGGATCACACGGCCCTAACAAGATTCCATACGTACGTATTGGATATGGTATAGGATCCTGCAACCTAGTAAGATCTTGGTTTGATTGTTGGATTCTTACATGGTCTTGTGCAATCTTGCAGGATCCTTGCAAGTTCATTGAGCTTTAATTTTTCTCATCGAGCTGCTGGGAGCATTGAGAATAGTTGTGGTATAGTTGTTGGCATGAGCTCGGTAGCTGTAATGGATGGCTGGCAAGGGATTTGATCTCACCCAAAATTATATATTTGCGTATTCTTCATCATTGCTAGGTTATTCTGGCCATATCATTGTGATGGGTATGCAAGTGAACTCCACTGTTGGTAGTAACTGGTTCGTAGTTACAAATTAAGAGCATCCATTCCCAGTTTTTCAAGACCTAAATTAATGACTAGATTTGTGGAAATCTAGGTATATCAATACCTGGGTTACATCTTGCAACCTAGTTTTGGTTGTTACACCCCCCAATATAGTCTTTATATTATCATGTTACGACAACAACTACTACAACATCAAGCCTTTTTCCCACTAGGTGGGGTTTGTAATAATATTATCATATTAGAATAGAAAAAAATATTATTATAAAAGACAGACTGTTGGAAATTGAACCATTAACATTACCTTATATGCTTTATTCATGCAACTTTGCTATTATCATTCAGTTTCACTTTGATTCAATAATATTTTTATCATCATCTATAAGTTAGTTATAAGTGGACGTGCAAATCATAATTGTATAGGAGGTATCCCAACTCTAACCAATAAGGCCATGAACCATGGTCCAAGGTCACATATATGCATCGTTGTGCTCTATATTCATTATTAATTTACATAAATGAATCATACAAGGTATGCTTATTCAATATCAAGCTTGAATAATTTGCCATCAACGAGATACCATTGTAATAAATTCTTCTCCTCATTGATGTTAAAGATACAGAATCTCTAGGATACACCCGTTGATACCCTATATAACATAAGGTTCCTCACTCCTCTCCTATACAGTAACAAAAGTAATTATTATTTTTTGGATTTATCAATCAATGGCCAACCTTTTGACATTAGATGGAACCTCATCGCCATACACATGCACAAACCCCTGTTAGATTGGTGCTCTTTCACCCACAATAAGGGAAACTAGTCTCTATCGCCAAGCTTTGACACTATACCATAGGAAGTCTTGAGAACTGCCTAGTAAAATTGCTGGTCCCGACATCTGTGTTAACCAATCACAAACCAAGCATAAATCATTTACCACAAATGCATGAGCTCAACCTCACAGCAAGATGCATGTTCTATTATTTTGAAAGATAATAAGATGACAGGCTCACAGGCTGCAATAAGATCATAGTGTGCATGCTTTTATTTATCTAGTAACCAATTATATAATTACCATCAATCAAAATAATCATCACCAAATATTATTCTTAGAAGAAATCCCCTTATCATCTAAATCTAAGATCTATACACAAAGTTATTGTCTATTAATGTTACTATTTACAGATTAAAAAAAAAAAGCCCAGCAAATTACATGGATAGAAAACCATAAATCAAGAAGGTTAAATCCAGGAAAGATTATGAATTCTTAGAAAAATATTCCATAAGTCAAAATTTGTGCAAATTTGACACCAATCTTAATGTTTCCTAGCTCTTTGTTCTACACCTTCCTTCTACGCAGTCACCATAGAAAATCTTAAATTATAAGGTTTCTACAACTAGCTAAACCTATTTAAATTAAGTACTACCAAAAAATTACCTCAAAATATCTGACAATCCTTAATAAAGATATTACAATCAATGCATATGTTCACAGTGATAAAATTTCTTCACGCAAGCATATAAATGCTTGGATCACAACTTAGACGTATGAATGCCTATGTTTTTTGGAAACTTAGGAAGTATTGAACATGCTTCCTTCTTATGTTTTCTGCATGTTTATTTGATCTTGGGATTCCTTTTCTGTAATGAATATACATAAGACTGTATAGAAGTAAACATATTTCAAATTCTACCAATGCAATTTATTATTTTGCTTGTATAATCGTTACATGATCCAATGATGGCATTCCTACAATTTGTGTTTGTTTTGATGTGGGTAGGTGTCATGTTTTCCCTCTATTCATTTGGGATCTTATATATAAATAGTTCCCTTAAATAGTGGTAAAGGTAGATTTTCCTCATGGTGTCTTAGAATCTGCAAAACCTTCTTCTCTATCATTAAATCCTGAAAACTTCCCTTCAACAAAGTTCACAATTCGACAATAAAAGGTAGGATAATTCTCAAAAGAAAGGTAGGATAATTGGCTTGTGTTGTATGGTATTGGAGAATGAGGAATAGGTGGAAAGAACCAGAAGCACGGCTTCCAAATAGGGCCTATGTGGAAGAAACTCGCTGGTATGAGGGTGGGCTGGATAGAAAGGGAGGAGTTCATGAATAAGACAGTAAGAGGGAGATGGATGCTAACTTTTGGTAATTCTACTTGTGTTTTAATCAGGAAGGATGGCTTATGGATCTTTGATTAAGATCCACAAGGAGAATGTGACTCTTGAAGATGGCGTAATAACCGGTCCTGGGTAAAAGTTTGCTTGGACGTTGGCCGAAACAAGGATATTGGCTGTGTTAACTGGTGTTTAGCATTTGTTTTACAATTTTTAAGATCCACCATTTTGTTTTAAAATTTTTAATTTGGGCATGTTTTATGCATACTTTACATTCTCCCTAGTATATTTTGACATATACAAGATCTTAAAGTTTAGCATCAGAACACTGGGGAATGGAGTGGAGGCATGCATGTCTTTGTGCCTTATATCATTTACAATATGATTTGTATTACAGCTGTCTCTAAATAGCAGTTTTATGACCTTATGTTCATTAATGAATTTCATTTTGTGGAATTCATAATGCATTTTTTTCATGGTCAGCTTTAGTTTAAACTTTTTAATTGCATGAATATGCTTGTAAAACCTTCTTTCGTTTAGGTCTTTAGATTATGAACTTATAGCTAGTCCTTCTCAGGAATGGTGCCCAGAAGTTACTTGGCATTCTAATTGCCATCGGAGAGGCAGTGGCCTATGTCCTCTCTGGGATGTATGGTAGTGTCAGCCAGCTTGGTGCTGGAAATGCTATACTGATAATCCTCCAGCTTTGCTTTGCCGGTATCATTGTCATTTGCTTAGACGAACTACTCCAAAAGGGTTATGGTCTTGGATCCGGTATTTCACTTTTCATAGCCACCAACATATGGTAATTTTTTCTGTCTTATTTCTTTTCATCTTAGGGGATGTTTGGTATCGGATTTGTCCGTCGTTTTTAGTAGGATTTAGCGTAAATCCAGCCAAACGCAATCCACGCCGCTGTAAATCCGGCAAATCCGTAAATCCAGGATTTACGGATTTACGCATAAATCCGGTAAATCCGTCTAAATCCTAATCTCATTCTTATTCGGATTTAACGCGACTTACAGTTGCGGAACTTCTTCCCGTGATGCCCGTGTCACGATGTGTTGCCAAACAACCTCTCTGAATTTAACAGGATTTAAAATTTTTCATACCAAACACTTTTCAGGATTTATGAGCGTAGGATTTACTAAATCTGGATTTAAATGATGTAGTAAATCCTACTAAAATTGAATCCAATCCTATACCAAAAATTTTAGTGTAATTTGGATGACAACAAAGTCTAGTGTATTAAACATGAAATTTCAAATATTCTTGCAGCGAAAATATCATCTGGAAGGCATTTAGTCCTACCACCATTAACACTGGGAGGGGTGCGGAATTTGAGGGTGCAGTTATTGCATTGTTCCATTTACTTATTACTCGAACGGACAAGGTCCGGGCCCTGCGAGAAGCTTTTTATCGGCAAAATCTCCCAAATGTGACCAATCTGCTTGCTACTGTTTTGGTGTTTCTCATTGTCATATATTTCCAAGGATTTCGAGTGGTTCTACCAGTTAGGTCCAAGAATGCTCGTGGCCAGCAGGGTTCTTATCCGATCAAGTTATTTTACACTTCTAACATGCCTATTATCTTGCAGTCTGCGCTTGTTTCCAACTTGTATTTCATTTCTCAGGTATTTGGTCTTAATCTTTTTTAGGTTGTACTGGTAATCCTAAGTTTAAAAATATCCTTTTCTTTCTGTACTTCTTGCAGTTGCTTTATAGGAGATACAGTGGAAATTTCCTCGTAAATCTACTGGGTACATGGAAGGAATCCGAGTATTCTGGCCAATCTGTACCTGTTGGTGGTATAGCTTATTACATTACAGCTCCTTCGAGGTGATTGGATTTTCTTCTTTTATTTTCTTAATATTTTTAGGTGTTTTGGGCCTTAATATTCGCTTGCACTTCTTTGTAGTCATGTATTATATAGCCTAGTCCTCTTTTTCTGTACTTTTAAGTGTCTTTCCCTGTAATTTTCAAGACAATTACATAGCTTTTATGTTGGAATTCTGTATTGCAGTCTGGCGGATATGGCTGCAAATCCATTCCATGCTCTTTTTTACATAGTTTTTATGCTATCTGCATGCGCACTTTTCTCAAAAACTTGGATCGAGGTATCTGGATCATCAGCAAGAGACGTGGCTAAGCAGCTCAAGGTATTTTTCAGTATTCTTCATTTATAAAACAGTTGTAACTTGCCACGCATAGATTTTTTTTTTTTAAAAGCAATTTTCATAAAATAAACGGGGCTTGTTTGATCGTCTAAAACATCAACCTTTTGATGACCCTGTTAGGAGAGTAGATGCATTAGATTCACTTGTGTTAAGAAAAATAGAGGTAGACCTAAAAAGATTTTGTTAGAAAATATTAGAAATGATATTTTATTTATTAGATTTAAATGTGAATTTGACTCTTAGTATGACACAATGAATGAAAGACTTACTCAAAAAATATTAAAAATGATCTTTTTATTATTAGATTTATCAAGCAAAGTCCCAGTGGCATCCATTTTTTAAGTTTTATACATGTTATTATCCCTCAGGATGAATGTGATATGACCGGAAAAGTGGTAATCGTGAGTTGCCTGTTTTGTGCTTAATGGCTCGTCACAAATTCAAGGCTAGTCTAATTTTTTATTCAAATTTGGAGATTTATATTTTTTTTCTTCCCGTCTAATTTTTTTCATAATCATTATTTTCAGAAAATGAAATTTATTAATCGGTAATGAATTTTATGGACTATGCTAGGATTCTACAAAGGAATGTTTGATGTGTACCACAAAATCACAAGTGGGACAGTGTCTACCCTTTTATGAGTAGAATTTTTATTGGGTTTGGAGTGCGGACGTAGCTCTATGTCCACAACCCTGTAACATCACGTCACGTGGAGCCCACCATTACCCCACAATTCTAATAACCACGTGTTTTTTTTTACAGCACGGCCCGACGACCCTACCCTCCTCGCCCTATTCATGAAAATTAAAAAACAAAAAACTTTAATATTTCAAATATGTCACTCATATATTCATTCTTATCATTCATACCACCCTATAAACTTTAATATTTCATTCCATGCACACATATTTATTCTATGAGTGGTAGGTAAGTAATATTAAAATTTTAGATATTAGTTATGTAAATAGCATGAAATAAAGTGGGTATGTATGTAAATCCCCCTATTATTTTTAACAAAAGTTTGTTAATGGAACATACAGTTGTAGTAAGAAATAATTTCCCTTTGCCTTACTGTTTTTTGGGAAAAAATCTTGCAGGAACAACAAATGGTAATGCCAGGCCATCGGGAATCCAATCTACAGAAGGAGCTGAACCGTTACATTCCAACCGCTGCTGCTTTTGGAGGCATGTGCATTGGAGCTCTAACAGTTGTGGCAGATTTCATGGGAGCAATTGGTTCAGGGACTGGCATTCTTCTTGCCGTGACTATCATATATCAATATTTTGAGACTTTTGAAAAGGAGAGAGCAACCGAACTTGGCTTCTTTGGCCTATAGCCTCCAATTGAAGAGAGATTATTCTATGCGAAATCTGAATGTATTCGGAGATGAATCCGGACGCGCCAAATCACCGGATGCACTGGGCCCCAGTGATTCGCCTCCGAACATGTTCGGATTCCGCACAGAATAATTTTTCCCCAATTGAAAGTCTCTCCTTTCACCATTGCTAGTCAAACTTGGCTTCTTTGGCCTTCTCAATACCAATTATAGAGTTTAAACTGTAGTGCAGCTTATTTCATCATATTTTTTCAAGCAGCAGAAGCTACTTTTAAAGTCTTTAGATTTACCGTTCTGTAAGCAAATTGAGATTATATGGACTTGGAGAGAGAGGTCGGCGTGCTCATGTTGTTCACAGAGCTGTTGTTGATTTACTCTCCATCGATCTTGTTTTGTTGTGTTATTATTTTGGAAGTATTCATTTCTATTGAATTGATATGAAGTTCGGTGTTTGATGGGATAGAAAATATTTTATTTTATTTATTTATTTGCAAATCTAATTTAAATATATGAAAAATATCAACTTTTAATTTTGAATTAATCTAATAAGATTTGCTTACTTTTTAAGTGAGGGGTTGATTTTATTAATACTACAGATTAGAAATGAATTTCCTACAATAGTTAGAAATGAAAAAGAGTCAGAGGATAAAATTAATATTTTTATAAAATATATAAATAACTGATCAAATCAAATGCATTTTGTAATATTAGTAGTTCTTTAAAAAGTAAAACAAAATAAAATGGAATATATTTACATGCCTAATATCAGACTTATTCCTGAATTAGAGATAATGGTCAAATTGGTCTCTTGATTTTTTATAAAGAGCCAAAAGTGGTTCTCAATTATTTAAAAAGAAATTTTTAAATAGGGATTTAAATGATCTCGTAAAATGATTATTTGATCAATATTTAAAAAGTCGATTAATAAAATTAATATTTTTATATAATTAGATATTATTTTACTCCTATAGAAAAAATTAGAGGGCAAATTCGACCCTTTTTTAGGTGATTTAACTAAAATAAATGAAGTTTTATAAATTATTATTTATATATGCATTGCACATAAAAGGGTAGACACTCTCCCACTTTCCATTTGCCAGAGCTATATTATTTGATTTATGAGCTTCAAACCTCTTCATTTTCTTGGTCTGTTGGTGCCTTCAAAATACAGTATAGCCAACCACCATAGGTAAGTTGTCTGAATGCTCTTTCCTTATTAATCTGAAACCAAAATCTTCTAATTCAAAATTGTTCAAATAGGGTGATATCACATCCAATCAATACAATTATTATTCAATCACTTAAAGAAGAAGGATTAGGATCCCTCTCATATATAGGATTTGTTAACTCCTAATCCTTTAAGCTTCACCTACCATTGAAATCATATCAACATCAACATCACCATGTTTGCTAAAAGGAAGAAAAAAAAACCTATCTATTATCTTAGCACAGTGGTTTGCTGTTTCGGCCTCAACCACGAAATCTTTGCTCGAGGCCTATCTTATATTCATGTAAGCAGATTTTTGACTAAGGCTTCGTTTGAGACGGCTTTCTTACTTCTTCTTAAAACAACTTTTTGGTATAAAAATCTTAAATTTTTTAATAGAAAGTTATTTTAAGAAGCACTAAGATAGTCATCCCAAATAAAGCATAAGACAATCATATTAAGTTACAAATTTTATTATATTTCACTGTTGACATATCTATTTCGGATTGAGTTGACATAAACCGACACAACGTGAACATTATTTAATGTTATGTTGGACTTAATTCAAATTTTATCAGTCAAGTTCAGAATGAATATATTCAGGCTGAACCCTAATCCGGCCCATCAACCTAAATTAACATCTCTATCACAGCTCAACAAATGTCATAACCATTACGATAACATATGATTAGATAAATACCAAATAGTTTTGGGCGTCAAAGTGGTATTCATTTGTAATACCATGGAGACATTTAAATGGTATTTTTATTGTTATATTCACTATAACATGGTGATGATGATGAGTAGAATGGAAACAAAATAAAGCTATAGCTGCCATATGACAATGCTTGTTGATGAGAGTTCTAACTGTTGTTGTGTGAGTATTCTTCCAAGCAAAGATGAAGAGTTTTTATAAATCTTTTATTCTTTCTTTAATTTCAAGCTACTTCAACCATTCTGATCTATTCCACATACATATTAATAATCTTAAAAATGTATTGATTTGATAACAAATAGTTTTTTTTTTTAAATAAGAAATAGATAGATAAATGAAGGAGAGAGTGTATGATAGAGACATTCATTCATTTTATGTGTGAGATTATCATTATCAATCTTGCTTTATGTTGATAATTAAGATATGATTACATCATTTGGTTTTTTATAATGATTTTAGGTCCAAATCATTAGGAATTCTCACTAATTTGATGTCCATTTGTCCAAACAAAAGCTATATGCACCAAAAAATATATAATTCTTTATTACATCCACATTATTTTACCTAAAAAAAATCTTCAAATTACAATATGAGACATTTACTTACTAAACAATAGCAATTGTTACAAGTCATTGACGATAATCCGAATAAGTTGAATGTATTGATTTCTTTATCACACATAGCCGGCTTCAGCCGGCAACAGATTTGGGTTCTTATAATCATCTCGTCTCTTAAAATTTTTTCTTTACTTCTCCAGAAAAATTTCTCTCTCTTTCTCTCTCTATCTCTCACTCTCTCTCTCTTTCCAGAATCGATTATCTTCTAATGAGTTTGGTGAAGAGCTTCCTCTGTTTTGTGTTGGGAAGCAGGGGAATCTGAAACAGGGCAAAACAGAGGAGATGGGAAGCTTAGGAGATTCTGGTGGGAAGGAGCTGATTCTAAATACTTCAAGCCCAATTCTCATAGAACTCACAAGATTGGAAAATTTACTTAGAGGTTTGTTTTGTTACTGTTTTCTTCTTTGCTTTTATTTATTTCTACTTTTTTGATAGAATTTTAGGGTTTTTTAACACCTCTAGCTTTTGTTTGCCGATTTTCTGATGAGACTATTTTTTTTTTTTTCTTTCTTTTTGTTTGTTTCATATGTTCTTCTATGCAAAGAGTAGTTTTGGTAAGTTTTATATGCACAATTATATCTGTTTCTGAACAGCATCCGAATGTTGATGATTAAGCATACAGGATTGATGAAAGTAATATTTACAAGTAAAATTCTTTTTTTACAATTCTGTGAAAGAGCTTGAAAGCACAAGGTCCCATTTCTAAAAAGAAAATGAATTTTCTCACTAATTTTTGTCTGGGCATTTTATATTTATTGCTGATCCTAGCTTTGATCTTGATATTCAGACAAGGAGAGAGAGCTAGCAGCTGCCCAAAATGAAAATAAAGCCTTAAAGGGATCAGAATTTCTCAAGGACAAAGCTGTGCTGGAGGTAATTATGGTTAACAAATAAACTTAAAGTAAAAATCTTGAATATCTTTTATCCCCACAAATAAATTTCATCATTTAGAGATTTACTATGTGCTAAAAAATTTCAGCTAAGCAGTGGGTTGAGGAAGCTTGAACAGAAGCTTGAAAGTGCAGAAAAACAGATAGAGGACAAGGTTTTCTTCTACTTCCTGATTTTAAGGGTTTTTTGATTTGTTGATATGAGCTATGTAATGTCATGCTATTAGCAGATATAGCTATTTAGTCTGCTAAACATCTTAAAATGATAATTTCATAGATAACATTATGTCCTATGTTGATGACATTTTGATGTCAATTGAAGCTGTTAACATTTAAGACTTCATTTGGGACAGTTTTTTTACTGCTTTCTAAAACAGCTTTTTTAGCACAAATATTTCTTGTACTATAAGTTTTTGTATTAAAAAGTTGCTATATAAAGCAGTGAGAAAGCTGTCTCAAATGAAGCCGAAATGTGTCAAGCTATTTAACTGATAAACAAAATGATGATAAGAAGAAACATATCATCGCCAATCTTTCTAGATAATATTACATTTTTAATTAACATAATATTGTATCAAGCACCTCACAATTTAAGTGCTGGAACTATGAAAGAGCTTGTGATGATTTGAGAAAAATCCTATAATTTCTTATACAACTATACATATTATAGAAGCAAAGCTTCCCTCCCCTCCTTGGGGCGGAACTAGCCTTAGTTCTCAGGGAGGGCAAGTATCAAACTTACTAAAAAAACTAAAATTATATATAATAGTGCAAAAAAATAATTTATTTTGCACATAATAGTTTTTCACAGACTTGTTTGTTAGTATTAGAAAAGTTAAACATAATCGGATGAATATAGCGGGAAACCAAGAGGTTTTCCGATTTTTGGAGGGACAAATTGCGTGAAAAAAGGTCGGATGGGGGCAAAAAATAAAATTCAGAGGGGCAGATTACAAATAACCCTTACTATACGAAAGAATTTTTAATTTTTTGAGGGGAACAATTGCCCCCCCCCCCCAGCGCTACATAGTTCCACCCTTGTCCGCTCCCCTCCTCTCCTCTCCTCTCTCACTCTCTCTCTAAGTTTTGAGCAAGCCTTTTGTCCCTTCTCACTTAATGTCTTAGTTGTCATTTTGATAGTACTGGAATGATATTATTAACTAAGTAATATTGAATCAAACAACCTCTCAGATGGCCAACTTAAATGACTTGTACTGATGATGTGAGTATGATGAGTTTCAGAACCTTGAAATCAAGAAGCTAATTGGGGAGAAGAAGGCTGCATTATCAGCTCAGTTTGCTGCTGAAGCAACTCTGAGAAGAATCCATGCAAATCCAAAGGAGGAGGATGATGCAGTTTCTGTTGGGACTCTTACTGCACCACTTGAAGCTGAAATTAAAATGTATAAAAATGAGGTATAGTATTTTAAGAATTGGATGCTAAAGTTATCAAACTAACCATAACATTGCTTTCAGAACTCAAATTTGTTAAACTGCAGATTTCAGCTCTTCAAGAAGACAGAAAGGCTTCCAGTCGTCTTTTGAAATCCAAAGAGTTAGCTTTAGTGGAAGCAGAAAAAAATTTGAATGCTGCTCTTGAAAGGGCTCTAATGGTGGAGAATTTACAAAATCAGAATCTTGAGTTGAAAAAAAAACGAGTAGAAATATGCCTGGTATGGTTGGTTGGACTTTATTTCATTTGGAAAACTTGTAAAATATTATCTTCAGACTTCAAAATGTTTGTATGGATTGCTTTACAACAGTAACATCAAGCTTTTATTTCTCTATTTGGGGTCGGCTATATATGAATCTTTTTTTTTCTTCATTGTGTTCTCTTAAGAGTCAAGTTCTCATTTAAATTTAATAAACAAAAAATTATTTTTAATACTTTCTAATCAAACTTTTATGGATTACTTTGTAGGAGGAAAATAAATTTCAAGAAAAAATAAATCATCAAAAGGTCATCGAGGTCGAAAAGCTTTCTCAAACTATTCAGGAACTTGAGGAGTGCATTTTAGTTGGTGGCAAGGCCGCTAATGCTGTCCGCGATTATCAGCGCCAAGTTGCTGAATTAAACGTAAAATTTCATTCTGAACATTAATCATCATCATCATCATCATCTGCCAACCCCACATAGTGGTATAAAGGCTTGATATTATTATAGTTCTATCATCATCATCATCATCATACTTGGATTTCCTTGGGGATAGCTTTTTTTTATTGCTTTTTAAAGCGGTTTTTTTAGTACAAATATTTCTAGAAATTGTTGTACTGGAAAGCTATTTTAGTAAGCATTAAGAAAACTGCCCAAATGAAACTTAGTCGAATAATTTGAGACATTTCATTTTGCACAAATCATTTCTTAAGAACTTATAGGCATGTTACGTTTGATCTGCTCTTAACCAGCTAAAAATCGAACCTTGATATGAATAAAATGGTTTTTAGGAAGTGAGAAAGACTCTTGAGAGAGAGCTTGCAAAAACGAAGATCTCTGCAAATCGTGTTGCGACAGTTGTGGCGAATGAGTGGAAAGACGAAGGTGACAAAGTCATGCCTGTTAAACAATGGCTTGAAGAGAGGAAGTTTTTGCAGGTATTAGATGAACTGCTTCACTCATTGGTTTCAGTTTCAAGGATATAATGTTTAGGCATGTTTAACAAATGCCACAATTCATATTTCTGAGATTTGCAGCATCTAATAACATTAAGAACATAATAGAATTTATTGTTGCAGGTTTATATAGTCTAATTTCTACTGTTCAATAGTTCTCTATTTTTTTTCTGTTTAAATATTATAAGGGTATACTTTGTGTAAAGTATAAATCTTTTGAGCCATGTAATATTTCAATTTGTTGTGATCTTATCATGACTTGTATTTAGTTCTTATTGTTGGGAAGTAAATCATGCAACGAAACAAAAAAGTAAATAAAATAGTGAAAAATAGACAATAGGATTTAACTTGAAAAAAAACCCAAAACTAAGAAAAAAATCATAGTCACACAACACCACCAAAATTCACTATTAAAATTTGAGAAAGTATCTGTCACTCTCCTTGTCTCACTTCACATTCCATTCTCTATACAAAATAGACAAAGAGATGAACTTAAATTAAACCAAGGGATGCACCACTTCAAGTTAAGCATGAAAATGAAAAAGAAAAATGTACAACCTGACTCGCAGCATCGCATCGTGGTGCTACGGTTTAGAGCGCCGCAATCCTCCACTCTCTATCTCCAACCTAATTGGCAAAGCTAGGGTTTGCAGCACCGTTAAGCTTCACTCTCTATTTCCAACCTGATACAACACTACAATGCTTGAGTATACAACGCTGCAGTGCTGCATGGTTGTACAAAAACATTTTGGGGGCAAGACCCCTAAACCCAAGCAGGGGGAACCCCTCTGGTAAATCCTCAGCGAGCTAGACTAATAGAATTGAAGTTTGAGTCAAAAGTACAACATGATTGACACAAGCAGACTCCACACAGAACTATCTTTCATTTTAACTCTTAACAAATATCCGGTTTGAATGATTACATATCTATATAATTTCACGTGTGAACTTACAATGATGTGATTGTAGGGTGAAATACAACGGTTAAAGGACAAGTTAGTTATTTCAGAAAGAAGTGCAAAGGCAGAAGCTCAACTCAAAGTAAGAGGCAACAATTTTTTTTTTTAATATGTTAACATCATAGTATTACATTGTAAATTAGACGATGCATGATTTTCTTCTATATTTGGCTATTTTCAGGATAAATTCAAGCTTCGTCTGAGAACATTGGAAGATTGTTTCAAGCAAGTAACAGCTTCATCAACCATTAAAACTACAAATTCTGATCAGAACATCATATTTTCTTCCTCAAATAATGCGCAACAAAAACGTTCTATGTCTCAACCAAGAGCTGCTTTTGCTTCTGCAAGTAAATTGTCAGTAAAGCAGCAGTCTAATTCTGCAACTAGAAGCGCTGATTCTGCCAAAACTCTACTGAGATCAAATAGCCTGAAAGGAAACTTCATTTCAAGTGAAAATGTTATAAGAAAGAACTTACGGACTTCACGAAGTAAATTTTATGATGAAAGTGGAAAGGAGAATGTTGCAAAGAGGAACAATGTTGATGATCATGAACATATTGGTGATTCTATTCCTCAAGAAAATGATGATTCAGAAGATACTACAAATGAACATCATAACATTGAAACAAAGGCTGAGAATCAACAAGATTTATGCGGAGATATGGTTTCAGGTTTTCTGTATGATAGATTGCAGAAGGAAGTCATCATTTTAAGAAAATTGCAAGAGGAGAAAGATGAAGTGTTGAATGCTAAAGACGATGACATCAAGGTAAAATATGATATGATATTGATGTTTCATACTTAACAAAGAATTTTTTGGGTGCTTTTCTCTTCATATTTCAATTCTCTTCTGTACATACAGTTACTTCAAAGAAAAATAGATGCACTTACAAAGGCTATGGAGGTGGATGCAAAGATTATGAGAAGAGCAGTTGCAGCAAGAGAAAAGGAAGTTCTTCAGAAATCAGAGGATAATAAACAAAAGATCAGAACTGCTAATATGGTTAGAAGGTAAAAGATCAGAACTTGATATCATGATAATTTGATGTGATGATGTAAATCTTTTTTAATGCAAGATTTTGTCTCATACATTGCAGGACATTGAAGCTTTAAGTCTGCAGAAATTCAAAACATAATTATCTGAAGAGCTATGGTGTACAGTATGAAAAAAAAAAAACAGCTTAAAGTATTACTATGCTACAAAAATCTATATGAAATTTAGTGTTGTGGACTGATAGTTCTGTGACTTTGTATATTCTCAGAAATACACTGTTGATGAACACTGTAAGATTGCAGATGCCTGAGAGAGGTTAATGAGTCTAATTGTGTGTTTCTCTGTTCTTTTTATTAACTAGAAAGGCCAACAAACATATAAAGATGGAGATAGTAAAGTATGATCCTTCTTCTAAGGTTTAAACCTTAAATCTAAAAGTAAATAGTAGGGAATATTTTGATTTTGTGAAAGTAAAATTAATTTCAACATTAAATATTAGCAAATTTAATCGTTTTTGTTGATTTAACATTTAAAATTAAAATTAAAATTTTTATAATATAGAAACTATAAATAAGATTAGAGTTGCTATTAGATGAATATAATTTGCTTATATTTTTATTGATTTGTATTTTAAAGTGAAATATCTTATCCATCTCTTATGAGAATAAATTTTTTTGGAAAAAAAAATAATAATAACAGGGTGTTGCTTGATGACGTTAATCTGTGCGAAAGATGTCGAGAAAATCCACCAATGATGTTTGACATATCCGAGATTATTTTTCAGAGTGTTGTTCGATGATGTTAACCTGTGTGGAAGATATCGAGAGAAATCTACAAAAGATGTTAGACCTATCCAAGATTGTTTTTCAGAGTATCGCTCGATGGTGTTAACCTGTGTTGAAAAGGTTGGGAGAATCTACCAATGATATTTGATATAACCGAGGTTGTTTGCCAAAGCATTGCTTGATGGTATTAATCTGTAAAATAGGCCAGGAGAATCTACTAAGGATGTTTGATCTATCCGATGTTGTATGCCAAAATATTGCTTGATGTCGTTAACCTGTGTAGAAGTGTCAAATTGAATACTCCCAATATCAAGTATGCCTAGATTAGGAGGGGGAGAATGTGACAAGTATCCCGAATCAAATGTGAAGAATGTTTTGTCTTTAGACCGTTACTACCTTTTTGAGGTCGAGGCTATGACTTTGCTCAAGGAAGAAGTCCAAGAAAAGTATTGGAGGGACTTGTTGATCACAATCGTATTTGAGATTGCAACTAAGATTGCCCCCCAATCCAGATTTGTTTCTTATAGAATTGATGCAACAATAGCTGATAGTTGAGGAGTGATAAAGTAATATCAACTTGTTATTACAATGAAGTTGTCCTCAATATTGAAGAACTTCGTTCAAACCTAATAATAGGTTATGGTAAATGGACTATCTCGCTTCAATCGTTCCCATGATATTGAGGTGAATGACCTCTTGATATTGAAGCAACAATTGCCCCCCATCCATTAATCACTTTCCCACAAAATTTATGCAGTTATAGTGATAGACACGTTTTCTTCTCTTTGAAGTTGCCCTTAAAATTGTAAGATTTCTTTTGAACATGATATAGGGACCGCATTGATTCAACTATGCCCAAGATGTTGACTTGAACGATCTTTCGAGGTTGAAGTAATAATTGCAACATCCCCCCCCCCCCCCACACACACACACACACAATCAAGAATTACTTTCCCATAAACATTGGCAAACTATTACGTCTTGAAATATTCATGATGATAGAGAGGTAAAATTTAGCATCATAATCTTGTATGAAGATCAAGCACATAGACAGATAAAAGAGTAGGGTGCAACATTCATAGGAGACACTATAGTTTTTTTATGTGAAAACCCTAGAAAATAAAAAAAAAAAAACTACGGGGCCTGACCCATTTTTAATAAATCTACTAGTATTAATGGTTGATCATAAATAATATCCCTCCTCGAATGAGGATGCTAGCTCAATACAACCAATACACATTTCATATATCTCGTTACATGATATTTATTCTTAAAAAAGAGTGTTGACATGTATGTTTGGTCAGTAAGACTATAGTGGACAGGCACAGGTGATTGTAGTGACCGTAGTTGACTGGCGACGGTGGTCAGAGGGACCATAATCGATGGGCAACATCGGTCGAAGAATCCATAATAGAGGGGCGACGGTTGTCGGAGGGACTACAGTTGGCAGACGAAGGTGGTCAAAAGGATCGTAGTCGATGGAAAAAAGTGATTGGAAGGATCATAGGTGATGAGTGGCAGTGGTTGAAAGGCTCGTAGTGTGAGGGTGATAGTGGTCGGAAGGACTGTAATCAACAGGCGATGATAGTTAGTAGAGATCCGCCTTGTGGTGCAAGCTTGAGAAAGCAAGAGAGATCTTAGTTTTTCTTCTCTTCCCTCCTTTTTTGTGAAGAATGAGAGGTATATTTATAATTTTTTGAAAGTGACATGGCTAGTAATTAGGGAAAAGATCAAGGGCATATTGGGAGTGTTTCAATGGATAACTGATATTAGCTCCCTCTATCTTGGATCATTTATCGACCTTTTGAGTGTTAGTGATGTTATAATTTGGCAATCTTGGGATCGTTGGATTCTTCTTGTCAAGCTGCTCGGTTCGTCTATAAGCATGTCACATTTATTCATCCAATTAATGTTCTGGAGCATCAAATAGGCTTTGAGTCCTCGACTTAGACCAATATGGGTTCGAATTTGACCGATTATGATATCGTTGGCTTCATCTCTTCGAGACATTCAATTTGATTAGAAGTTTATTGAAATCGAAGTTCGGATGGTCATTGATTTAATTTTAAAATTTTTGTATTCACATTTGCATCGAGATTCATACCCGATCAAGGTAATTTTTTTGATGGAGTATCAATAATATATTTTTAAGAGACATTAAATTTATTTGATTACATATTAAAACATAAATTAAATTAAATTTTAAAAATAAATAAAAATAATCGCAAACGGTCTTTATGCTTTTTTTTAAGAAAATCTAACGGCCATATCTTGACGGCGCAGTTATAATGATAATTCCGTTGATACTTACATATAAGTATATAACCTAAGATATTTGCGTTCATTAATTACAGCCATCCTCCATTTTAGACGGCTGTGATTATTTCAATCCCAGCCAGAAATAAGAATTTTAGGGTGAAAAATTGGAGGATTTCTGTTAAATATGATTGATTACAAAAAATTAAGAATGATTGTGCTCGCCCTTCGAATCCCTATTGATTATATAATGATTAAGAGAAAATATACAATAATTATATAGTTTGATTGAAAGGTTTGACTTGATGTAGTCGTCTTTCACGAGCTCCTAAGTAATCACGAGCATGATATATTTTACCAGTCGAACGGCCGGATTGTCAATCAGCAGTTTTGTCTTGATGAGTCATTACTCTTATAATAGTTTTTGTACGGCCATCTTCACAAATAGTAATTATCACGGCTGGCTGATTGATAAGTTATTCTCGCCAACTGTGATGAGTTCTTAGATCATGATCGTCTACTTTCGACAAAATTTCTAATAAACCGACGTGTTTGAGATGAATCGATTGGATTACTTGGATTAAATCGACTAGATTTAGCTTGAATCGGGTTTTTGGATATTTAGGTGTACATCATATGCGGATAATCTCATCAAACAATAAAAAAATAATTTAAATTATTTTGGTCGAATTGGAATATCATTACACATTAAAAAATCTTTTATAAATCACCATAAGCCACAGTAATTACTAATTAGTCAAAACAACCAAACAAATTACAAATTCTTACAACATAAAAATAGGGCGAAAAATGCTCTTTTTTTTTATTTTTTTTCAAACTGCACCTTTAAAAACAACTTATTACATAACACTACACTGCGGAGGAGCAGGAGCCCCTTCACAATCAAAGGAGAATTGATAGGTGACCGGCTTACCGACAACTGGCAGTGAGCAGGGCCCCACCCCTCCACACCCGCAGTTGCAGCTTCGACAGATGTCATTGCACCCCACATAACACGGTCGGCGATGGCAAACCGGAACCGGTATGGGTGGCCCAACCGGCCAGAATGGCATGTAAACCGGTTCAGGCTTCCTCGGCGGCGTGGGCGTCGGGGGCGGCGGGGGCGGCGGCGTGGGCTCTATTATGTTGATATTCTTAATGGCTTCACAAGCCTTGCAACAGAGCTTATTCTTCAGCTTGACGGGATCGAACGGCCCAGAAATCGTCACTGTATTTTTCTTCTCATCGTATTCTATTTTCTGAATGCGCTCTCGGTCTAAATTTAATTAGCCATTTAACAAAATAATTAGAGCAATTAATTAATATTAATTAAGATTTTCAATTTTAATTTACCTTGGAGTTTGCAAATGGCCTTTTTTATCTTCTTGCTGCAAAGACGGCACTCCAGATCAACCGTCAAGATTAGTGTTGGGGTCTGGGAGAAATGTTAACTGATTAGCTTAATGAAGAGATTAATTAAGATAAATAAAACAAATATGCTTTCATTGGAGGAAATAATTATGAGAGAAAGGCTTTTTATTCTTCAAAATTATAAGAGAAAATTGTAATTAACACATCTCATAGAAATTATGCCTTCTTAGTTCAATTTGAAAATAATAAAAAAAAAAATTATAAATAAAAGAGAAAGCTCATACCTCCCCTGCCATTCTTTGAGATAATGAGCGAGAGAGAGAGAGAAAGAGAGAGAGAGTTGTGAAGATAGTTGAAGGCTCGTAGGTGCCAATATATATATACAACTTTGGGAGAGTTAGGTGCATTATTTTGTGTGCATATTTATGCTTTTACATGGGTTAATTATTTATAAAAATGATTTTTTTTTATTTATTTTACATAAACATTTGTTTTTCTTTTGAATATAATATTTGATTAATAAATAATAGTGAATTATAAATAACATTTTTAATATAAATTTGTTATTATTTTATTAAGTTTGTTTTTAAATTTTATATCATTTCTAATGTTTTAAGTTTTTATTTATAAAAATAAAAGGCTATATATTTTATTTTTATATTTGAGAAATTTGGGAGGCACAAATTAAGTATTTTTTAAAATTATATCTATGAAATATAAATATGTGATACATAAAAATATTTTAAATTTTTAAGGGGGGTGTATGCCCCTAAGCCGTCTTAAATCTACCATGTGTATATTAACTTGGTGGTTTTTAATAAAAGAAAATAGTCTTTATATATTTATATATATTGACTTGGTGGAAGTCAATTGAATAAAATAGTTTTTCTAAACAAATTACAACAATCATAATTTTTTTTAATTTTTTAAAAATGATAAATAAGCAATAAATCATAAATTAAAACATGTGTTTGAACCTATAATCTTAGAGATTTTTTTTTCTTTCAATCATTGGGCTACAAATTCTTCCACCCAATAAAATTTTCTATTAAATTAATTCGTGTCTTAAAATTTTGAAAACTACTATATATATATATATATATATATATATATATATATATATATATATATATATATATATATATATATATATAATGTTTGAAAGGGCTATAGAACAACTATGATGAAATTGGTCTTCTCTTATACTTAAAACCTTGACTTAAATGACATTGGCCATGTGAACAAGCAAAAATTTTCCTAGGCTCATTTCGGATCTATTTATGATAACTTTCTCTGGTTGCTTTGATTTTCAAATAGAAATCACAATTTCGTTTCGTTGTTGCTTTCTCTTTAATTTTCAGACATTTTCTATGATATAAAACTACTTTACATAATCATAGTACGTAGCTATGTAGCAAAGTTTTTTATTTTTTTCACGGAAACTTCATAATTAATTACTTTATGAAACACTAAAGTAATCCCGAACGAATTACTAATCTGACTGTTTGGTTTTAATATATTTTATTTTCACGCATTTTTTGATAAAAAAACTATATCATAAGTTTGAGGACATTATGTTGGAAAATATCAAATAATAAATCTAATAAGTTTCAAAATTCAATAAAAATATTATTATTTTTTTCAGACATGAAACAAGCATATGAATCCAATTGTTCTAAAAATCACCAAAGTCATATAAGCCCTTTTTAAGTAAATTCTATCCATTTTCAAAGCATTAAATCATACAATGAGAATAACTACAAAAATTGTTTAATATGATGAGACAAATCACAAATTCTCTTTAAAATAATCATGCATATTCTTCACTAAAGTGGCATCTTTGTATTAAAATATTTATCAAATAATATTAATTAAAATACTAATTAAATAAATATGCGAATATTACTTTAAAAATATATTTTCTTTTTGAACAAACAATGCCACTTTTTTTCTCTTTTTATTTTATTTGCCCTTTTTAGTGAAGAATTTGCATGATTTTGTAAAAGGAAACTATGACTTGTTTCATCATATTAAACAATTTATTGTAGTTGTTTTCACTATCTGATTTAATGCTTTGAAAATTGATACAATTTTCTAATTAAGGGGTCTTAGATCTTTGTTAGATTTTATTGCAGTTGGATTCATTTGATTGTTTGAAATTAATTGTTTTTAATGAGCAGATTTTATAAGTAAAGTGAAGAGATTTTTTTTTTTCTTTTTCATAAATATACTTACAACTAAAATTTGTTCTTAGGACGCTGCCTTGTGACCCTTATTTGTTCATATCCTTAATTGTTGTACGCTTCGCAGATATGTCGGGGCTCCAAGGTGATAGCGCCCCCTGACGGGGTTCGACCAGTCCGGTCAGGTCGCAGGGTTTCTCGAGGCAGCGCCCCTTAAACAAAATTTTTGGTTGTAAGGATACTTTTGGATTCTCTTTGTAATTGTTTCTTCATTCTCTAACAATAATATCTCTACATAATGTGTTTAATTATATTGGGGCAATTGCATAAAGACCATAGTACTTCAAAACTTTTTAAGGGGGGCATTTGTTTAAAAATCCTTATAATAAAGAATAAAAAATACATTGAGCAGGACAAATTATCTAAATAATCATATAATAAAGAAATTTTTTTTTTTCTTCAGGGAGGGCAGCGCCCCTTGGGCTTAAGGTGGATCTGCCCCTGCTCGTGAGCTCATTAGTAAGTCAAATTCTAGCTCGATTCATGTACTTACACCCCTAGGTCCAATTGGCATCACATATAACTTGCAACCAATAAAATAGACCACATAACCTATGGAAATAGAACATCAGCATATAAAATATATATATACAAAAATTTTGTACACATTCATTTAATTTGAAACTGTTGTATTTTAATATGATTTAATAGTAGAAAAATATAACGTTATTTTCTCATATATAAATATAATGTCCCCCTCCTTTCATTAAATAGAAAAAATTAAAGGTGAGTGAAATATAATAATTCTCAAAAGTCCATAATAAAATAATAATATATTTGGTAATAAAATTTAAGTGTATAAATTTCTATTACCAAATATATGTCCCTAATAAATTTCTATAATATAAAATTTTATTACCAAAATATATTTCTATATTTGATTATTTCTATTACCAAATATAAATTTCTATTACCAAAATAATCATATATTTATTATTATTTGACTGCAGAGAAATTATAATTTAATTTAATTTTTGGGTGAAAAAAGCTAAGGAAATACACATAAGTTCAAATTATTTATCCTCTTCTTTATCAAATCATCAATTTAGTAAGTTTCTTCCTTTTTAAAGAATAGGTTTTGTTTGCGATAACTTTCTTACTACTTAATTTCTAAAGCAGCATTTTATATCTAAATAAAAAAGTCATTTATAAAACTTTCAAATCATGTCTTCTTAAGACTACAGCTATCTTTCTTAACATATACCAAATCTAATACATGCATTCTCCTAATCGGGTCATCGAAAAGCTGACATTTTATGTGAACAAATCATCTAAGACAATTCTCTCTAGCACTGAGTTCGACGACGATAAACTAAATTGCTAGATGAAGTCATTGACTTGCTATATGAAGTTGCCAATCTATTAGAAGAACTCGCCCTACTTGGGGTGTGGTTAACTTCCTAGGTGAAGTCACCACATTAGCGAGTCGTCCAAAGGATAATTCAAAATATTTCTAAAAAAATGAGTTGTTCATGAGAGATCTTAATATATTCAACTCAACTTTTACATAAAATATTTTCTTACGTTTTAGATTGGACAAAGTTTTAAAATGAATTCATTTGAAATTTTTTTATATATACCCAGACCGGCCGGTTCAACCGGTTGAACCGCGAACCGGTCGGCCGGCCTGTTACGGTTCAAACCAAAACCGCTAAATCATAAAACCGTAGTTCGGCCGCTGGAACCAGCGGTTCGACCCCGAACCGGCCCCGATTTCTAACCAGCCGGTTCAGCTACCTACCGCGCGCCATTTTAGCGAAAATGATAAATCGGGTAGACGGCTGAGAAGCGATGGTGAGCTTCTTTAATTATGCGAAAAAAACAAACAAACCCTATTTCATTTGTCGCGAGCTTCGTTTCGTCTGTTCGCCTTTTCTTCTTTGGCTCTTCCCGACGTTCCCATCTCGCGGCGTCTCATTCTCGTTCGTGAAGCCATAAGCCATCACCGAAGAGGCCTGTTCTTTCGCGAAGACAGAAGGCAAATCTCGCTCGTTCTAGTTTGTATCGTTTGTTTCTACACTCTAAAGTATTTTTTTTGTTTTTTTTTTTTGTCAAAACCACATACATGAATCATTGAATTAATGAATGTATTTTTTTTTAATGTATGTTTTAAATTTGATTTTCCTATTCTAAAATGTAATTTTTTTTCCAAAGTTCAGCTTATTGGTCGTATTTTCTTCGGTTTGAAATTCTGAACTTCTCTATGATTTCGGCATTTCTTCGGTTCGCTAAAACAGAAGCCACGATTAGTTCAAATTTTAGTTTACAATTGATTTTACATTCCAATAAAAATCCACAACAATTGATCACTAGGGGGAATTCATGCATAATGTTATGAAAAAACTTATTTATTTTTTGTTATTTCATTGATCCTTTTTTTTGTCTGAGCTCACTAAATCATGATCTCCTCATCTCTCTTGTTGTGGTGGTTGTGTTTGTCTTTTTTTCAATGAAGTATTGCTATCTGGTTCAGCTAAACAAGGATCGTCTTTCATTGATCCTTTTATATGATTATTGTCGATTTATATTTGTAGTTGGTGGGGTTGTTACCCCTACTTCTGTTGTTATGTAGTTACTGGATTTTCTATGATTGATTTTTCATTAACCTTTCTACTTATTTTGTCCTACTTGTTCGCCATGTCTACTACCAAACTCAATGCAGCCGTCAAGACTAGTTTCTTATGCAATATGCTGCAGTTTGCTGTTTGCTTTCCTTTGTTACTGATGCCTTAGAATATTTAAGGGTGATGGTGATGATGTAAAGATTATCCATAATCATATCATTAGGTTTTATTTCATTGTAAAATTTGCATTTCTATATTAATATGTTTCTGAATCATACCAGGAATCTAATTCCAAGGTAAAATTTGCATTTTTTTACAATCTTAGTTCAATTATAATCCTTGTCATGCCCAGGTTGTGTATAGTTCCTCTTAAATCTGAATGTTTATCTTGATTAGGTGCAGCAAGGTTAGGTTTAAAGTGAATGTATTAGAAGAAAATTTCTCATTCACTTTTTTAATTTTTAATAATATTATTATTTATTACATCATCTTGTTCGTTGTCCGGCCCGATTTTCACAAACTTGTATATATATATGATGCCAATCGTTATCTTAGCAACCGATTGCTTTGTTGAGGTGGTGGGCGGGCTGAATTGATCCGGAAAGGTGGACTACATAATAATTATTATGTTAATGGAAAAAAATAGGAATGGATATATAACGAAAAAAAGGAAAGAAAAAAAAAATAAGAAAAATTGAAAAAAAATTAAATTAAAAAACAAAAAATGAAGAAATTGAAAAAAAAAATACTAGTCATTAAAATAGTTAATGGTTTATCGAATTCGAACACTATTTGAAGCTAATCAAGCTCGCGCACGAACATACCTCTGCTCGACTCGTCAGCTCGACGAGCAACTTGCAGAGGTGACCGGGTGGGAAAATGAAACTTTGGTTTAGGAGAGCGGGAGGACGAATCGAAGACAAACGGGAAAATAAAAATGTCGGAGTTTGGTCGACGGCGGAACTACGGACGACGCGGAGTTTGCGTGTTGCTCAACGGAGGAACTCAGAATAACCGAGCTCGTCAACATAGCTTGGGACGACAAAGGCTGAAGGTTCGGAGCTCGCGTCACTAAAGGAAAATAGTGTATTTCTGGCAGATTTTCCAGAGGAAAATTCTGAATTTTATAGTGGATTTCCTGCTAAAACAATTTCGACGGTAAATCGAGTGTTGCAAACTTTTCTGTTGAAAAAAAAAATTTGATGGAAATTTTTTCCAACGGAAAAACTACGCCGGAATAAGTAAAAAATGATTTTAAAAATATAGTTCCCACCCCAACCCGCAGAAGCGTCGCATTAGCTGCCCCCGCTCGCCCGTAAGTGCACCTGGGCCCAGCTCACGCCCAACTTGCCCGTAGTGTGCCCACGCCCGTGCACAGCGCCCCCGCTTGTCCGTGCGGAGATTCAAATCAAGAACCTCTTTGTTTTAAGAATGTCAACCACTCTGCTTTGATGTAAAATATGTTAAAATATTAAATATTTTATATTTAAATAAATTAATACAAAAAAATTAAAAAAGAAAACTAAAATATTAACTAATTCATTAATATTAATATTAAATTTTTTAATAAAATAATAAGTCAAAATTATAAATAAAGAAGTTAAAGTTATTAATAATATTATTAATATTAAAGTTATTAATATAATATTAATTTAAAGTTATTAATATTATTATTAAAGTTATTAATAAATAATTAAATTAATTATTATTTTAACAACTAAATTTTAATATTTTTAAGTTATTAAATTAATAATGAACTAAAATTGACTATAAAATTATTAAGAAATGAATTTAGAAATATCTAATATTTTTCAGAAATTTTTTAAAATACGTCGCAAAACTCGCCGGAAAATTTATCGGAAACAAATTTGCCCGAAAGTCGCCGGAAAATCTTCCTTAAAATATGTCTAAAATATTTCATCTTTATACGTCGGAAAGCCGCCAGAAATTCCGTCGGTAATGGAAAATTTTCTTTTAGTCTGTGCTGCTAGCAGGGCTATAGCCTGGCTCGCGGCTTTGGGATGGAGCTCAAAGATCAATGTAGCATGGGATGACGCTCAACGAGGCGCTCTACATGAAACGATTAGAGCTCGAGCTCGTCTTTTGAGCTCGACTCGAGTTCGAGCTTGAACTTAGTATTTGGCAGTCGAGCTGGACTCAACTCAAACAACCTCTGGCCCGAGCTCAACTTGACTTGTTTGCACTCCTAATTCATTTCAATAGCCAGTTATCTGTTGAGATAACGACTGGCATGGTTTTTTAACTTTTTAATTTTTTATTTTAATAAAAAAATTTAAACTATTTTTACTTTAAAAATTTGCTCCGATATAAGTTTTTTAAAATATACTTAATTATGTATCCCGAAATAAGTTTTTAAAATAAATTTAGGTTGTCCACTCTGCCAGCTCAGTTCAGCTTGCCAGCTTGATTCTGGCTCCCCACTTGAGATCAGGCGCCCGCCACCTTAGCAAATGAATTTTGCAATTGTTATATTTAGTTTGAAATTTATGTGAATTTTGAGGCAGTTTTTTTATTTTTCTTTTATGATTAAGAGTCTCTAATTTTTTTTATTTTTCAAATCGAATTCATAATTTTTATTTTAGGCCTATTTTTTATTACTCAATTTTATAAAAACTGCAGCTGAGCCTTAATTTAGACCAAAATATTCTTTCCCATAATTTCTAAACTGAAAATCGAATCATGCCTGCAATTATCAGTTGGATGAGACGGGGAGAACGCCATGCCCTTCTCTGCAACGGCTTCCAGCTTCCTCTCCGCGATCTTCGTCTTCCCCAAGTTTTTCTGCCGCCTTAACAGATCGAGCCACCTTCCATTCATTACAAAGCCACAAAGGCCTAGGGCAAGAACACCTCCCCCGGCATTGACGTTGGCAACCTTCTTCTCCGTCATTGGAGTTTCTGGATCGACCTGGCGAGCTCCGGCGGCTTTCCTTCCTTTTCCTTGGAAGATCTGATCGCATCGGCGGCCTACTAATCTCAAAGGCTCTTTCTTTATTGAAAGATACAAAGAACATGGCTACAGTAAAGCTGGGATCCAAAGCGGAAGCTTTCCATCTCGATGGCCATTCATGGTCTGTGTATTCGCTATTTTATTTAAATCTTGTCGATCTTTTTTTGTTTTTCCTTTAAATGTTTAAGAAGGATTTGTAAAGTCATGTCCAAATGGTGGAGGTGTCAAAGATTTCTATTGTTGATATTCAATATTTCAATTAGGAATTATAGAATAATTATCATGATTAGATGTTCTAATCATTATCTTCTTGTGTATTTTCTTGAAAAAAAAATGATAGGAAACACAACTTATTTGCTTTTGCATTTGAATCAAGCTAATTAAATTCTTCTCATTGATTTTTTTTATGCTTCATTTCATACTAAACTAGCTTTGGTTCCTTCCCAGGATTTGCAACACAGAACTTCCAAGTGATATTACCATTGAAATAGGAGAAATATATTTTCATCTTCACAAGGTAAGCTTTTTCCTGTTATGAATATTACTCTACAATTCCTTATAGGATTTAGTTTTTCCGCAAAACAAGCATTTTTTTTTACGAGAAATTATCCTTAGAAGTTCTCTAAAAATAAAGTCTAACTATTGATGTCACTTACGGAAATTTAACTCTTCCATTTTTTTTTCCTTCTTAACTCTCATTAATTTCTTGCAGTTCCCATTACTCAACAGGAGTGGCCTCCTTAAAAAGTTGATCAGTGAATATCAAGATGAAAATGGAAAAGGCTGCATTTTGCAGCTTCATGATCTTCCTGGCGGTGCAAGAATATTTGAGCTTGTGGCAAAGTTTTGTTATGATGTTAAAATTGAGTTAAATTCTTACAATGTTGCTGCTCTACGATGTGCTGCTGAGCACCTTTGCATGACTGAAGAATATTTTGGAGGAAATCTCATCTCCCAGACTGAAAACTTCCTGAACGAAATTTTTGGGAATTGGAAAGACTCAATGAAAGTTCTTGAAACCTGCGGGGATCTTCTTCCCCTTGCTGAAGAACTGCATATTGTAACTCGATGTATCAATTCACTGGCAATGAAAGCTTGTGCTGATCCAAATCTCTTTGGTTGGCCAATGTCGGCTCGATCTTCCTTGAAGAGCTCAGATGGAAACATCTTATGGAATGGCATATCCACAGAAGAGAAGCCAAAGGCAATTGAGTCAGATTGGTGGTATGAAGAATCCTCCTCTCTTAGTTTCCCTCTGTACAAAAGGTTGATATTGTCCATGGAATCAAAAGGTATGAAGGCAGAAAATATTGGAGGGTCTCTCATATTCTATGCAAAGAAATATTTTCGAGGATTGAGTAGAAATTCCAGCTTTCATGATGGCACTAGCCGTCTTATTCCTGTTCCACCTGCATCTGCATTGTCTGAAAGTGACCAAAGGGTTCTCTTGGAGGAGATAGTTGGATTGCTACCCACGGAAAAGGGAGTAATCTCCACAACTTTTCTTCTTCGCTTGCTTCGGACTGCAATGATTTTGCATGCAGGCCCTGCTTGTAGGGAGAATTTGGAGAAAAGAATTGGAGCCCAATTAGATGAAGCTTCCCTTGAGGATCTTCTTATACCAAACTTGGGCTATTCGGTTGAAACCCTTTATGATATAGACTGTGTTCAAAGAATGCTTGATCATTTCATGTCGATAAACCCGACTGATCTCACAGGATCTCCTGCTATAGCTGATGAAGCTCAGTTGATTGACACTGTTCCTTCATTGACCCCTATGACCATGGTCGCAAAACTTGTGGATGGATACCTTGCAGAGGTTGCACCTGATGTTAATTTGAAGTTTCCCAAGTTTCAGGCCCTGGCAGCATTAATTCCCGAATATGCTAGGCCTTTAGATGATGGTATATATCGTGCTATTGATATATATCTTAAGGTAATATTTCGTTCACTAAATCATTCTAAGTTGTTTTGTTAATGATCATGGCGTGATCAGCTTGAAAACTGAACTTAATATTCTTTAAACATTTATTGAGAATCATCTAAGTTTATTTTCTTTCTAATTAGCATGATCTATTCACATAAGATCTTATTCTCTTAGGAGCTTGGTTAAATTTAAACAATTTTCCTCTTATTGACAAGATTGTATATTTATTTGATGCATTCTCAAAATTTGATTTCTTTTTGGCGAAGATCAGATCATTTTGTCTTGACTGCGGAAATTTTCCCAATACTTTTGCATTGCAGTCTCATCCGTGGCTTACAGATTCTGAACGGGAGCAGCTCTGTCGTCTTATGAACTGCCAGAAGCTATCACTGGAGGCTTGCACTCATGCAGCACAGAATGAGAGGCTGCCCCTCAGAGTAGTCGTCCAAGTTCTCTTCTTTGAGCAACTCCGCCTGAGAACTTCAGTTGCAGGATGGTTCTTTGTCTCGGAAAATATGGATAACATTGATGTTGTTGACAATGGAAACTTGATCCAGCCAAAGAACAATGAAAGAAACCCTGATAATGAAATCACGCTGGAAGAGAAGGATGAGATGCCGCTGATGGAAACTGATGACATGAGGCAGCGAATTGCTGAGCTAGAGAAAGAGTGCAAAAACATGAAGAAAGAGATTGAGAAGCTTGGGAAGCCCAAGAGTACTTGGAGCGCCATCTGTAAAAGGTTTCCCAGGCTTGGTTTCGGATCAAGATCTGAACATCAATCCAGCCAAACATAATAGGTACATAAGAGAGTAGTTAAGCATGCTAGCTGATGGATAACATGGTCTTTTTCTTCCAAAGGAAAGACAACATTTTCATTTTTGTTGTTCTGTCAGAAATAATTTTGAACTCAAGTAGCTTTAAATTATAGGTTAGATTAGTGCTCTTCTGTTGAATATTTTGTTTAAATTATTTGTTTCATTTTAATGTCCATCATAGTACGTTAAGGTTGAAGATCGGCTCTCGATTCATTTGCCATCCTTGTCAACAATTCCTTGCTCAACCATTCTAATTTACTATTAATGTAAACATGGAAGTATGGGAATACACACTGTCTGTTAGAAGGATAGAAAGTTATGATAATCATGAGAAGATTACACCACCATCATCTCTCAAGAAAAAGAACATAGATTGGAAGAAAGATGAAATTTAATGGTTTTCACCCAAACTGCTACTCTGAACTCAATGAAATCATAACAGGCTTCTGCTTCTTGTTAACAAATGATGTCTGCGTCAAAAACTGTATTATAAATCTGCAATGGCAGCCAAAGAACTTGTGCATGGATAGTCTTTGTATCTTGAGTTGTCTTTTTTATCCCTACATGAAAACATTAAACAACTTCATTGTTTAGTTGAGCTTGTTTAGAATTACTAGAGAACTTAACCTCAGCTTTTATTCATCAAATTTAGTTGTTTTAAATAACAGATCTTAGCAATATAGTTTATAAGATGAGAGAAGCTCATAATTATGTGATTTTTTTCAAATTTTCTTAAAATTTTGATCTTATTGACAATATATAAGAATAATATATGATTCAAACCTCATGGAGTATTTAGTATAAGAATAATATAAGCATTCCAATTATTATTTCAAACCCAACCTCTATCATAAGAGCTACAGAAATTTTCTTCAGTGGAATTTGTTGAGCATTGATTATAGCCTCAAATTTTGTATAACTTGTTGAGGCTAGAATATACGCGGCGATAGTATTATAATTCTACATCTTAGCATTGCGTGGATATCCAACTCACACATAGAGAGCACAAGATTTTTTACGTAGAAAATCATGGAAAGGGGAAAAACCACGAGGTCTGACTCAGTTGAAAATGATTCTACTAGAATTCGAGTAGATACAGTGGGCCGACTCTTCCCTAAGGGAGATCAGATTACAAATGCCAACTATATGGTTGAAATCTAGTGACAAACAAGGGTGAAAGTTTGGTGTCACTTGGTAATATGTCGGAAGTCTGGCGTTACTTGAAAATTTGGGCTTCAGTTGGTAGTCTGATGGGGACAGAACTTCGGCATCGAGCGGTGGTTCGATAGAACAACGGCGTCAGGTGGTGGTCCGGTGGAAATCTAGGCGTCAAGTGGTGGTCCGGCTGAACTCCGGCTTCGGGTGGTGGTCCGGCGGAACTCCGACGTCAGGTGGTGGTCCGGTGGAACCCCGGCGTCTGGTGGTGGTCCTGCAGAACAACGACATCAGGTGGTGGTCCGGCGGAACAACGGCGTTAGGTGGTGGTTCGGTGAACTCCGGGCATCAGGTTGTGGTCCAGCGGAACCCCGGCGTCAGGTGGTGGTCCGACGTAACAATGGTGTCAGGTGGTGGTCCGGTGGAACAACGGCGTCAGGTGGTGGTCCGGTGGAACAACAACGTCTGGTGGTGGTCTAGTGGAACTCTGGGCATCATGTGGTGGTCCGACGGAACTTCGTCATCAGGTGGTGGCCCGGAGAAACTCCGACGTCAGGTGGTGGCCTAGTGGAACTTCGCCGTCACGTAGTGGCCTGGCAGAACTCCGACATCAGGTGGTGGTCCGGTGGAACTCCGGTGTCACGTGGTGGCATGGTGGAACTCCGGCGTCAGGTGTTGGTCTGGCGGAACTCCAGCATCAGGTGGTGGTCCGACAGAACAATGGCGTCAGGTGGTCGAGGAGGCAAGGAGGCAAGAGCGATCTCTGATCATTCTCGTTTTTCCTTAGGCTTAGGGGTCCCTTTTCAAGAGAAAGGGGGCTTTATTTATGGATTTCCTAGAGTTCCATGGTTCGTAAATAGGAGGAAGATCAAGGATAATGGGGATTGGTTTGGATGAACGTCTGATGTTGGAATTCCGTAAACTTGGGCTCGTTGGATTCTTCTCGTCGAGTCACCCAATTCGACTATAAGCATCTCACGTTTGTAAATTGTTTGGTAATTCAAATTGTGGTTCGAACCTTCTAACAATGCTCCGGGCCCTTGATTTGGAGCCATTTGGGCTCTGATTGAGTTGAATTTGGTGTCATTTGGTTCATATTTTTGAGACATTCATTTCGACTATAAGTTCGCTGAAATTAAAGTTCGGATGGTCCCAATTTTACTTGTGGAAGTTTCCAACCTGATTTTGCCTCGAGATTTGTGCCCGATCATGATCATTTTTTGATGATGTATTCAAACTAAATAGTAGAAACTCATCAATCAATCATTCTTACAACAGCTTTTAACACTATAGCACTTCATTGCTATTAAAGAAAATTTTAAGATTTTATCTTTATTGCCAAGCTTATAAGCCACTTGACTAGACATTGATCACGCTGAAAACCAGAACAAGTATTACTTTTGAAGCCTTCTCATCTTCACTGTCAGCAATTTCAAACACCCCATATGTTTCATTTAAAAATCATTTGTGGAAATTTTATTTATTCCAAGACAATTTGAATAGCAACTTTTTTTTTGCTCTATTTTAAATTAAAATTATAAAATATCTCATGTAAGAATTTATTTTTTGAATTAAATAATTTCACCTTTTAACTTTTAATATAAGAATAATATCATTTTGGAATAGAATTTTATTATAATCATTTGTTTTACTTTAGTATATAATATAATAATTTAATTGCATGTCACCAAGTCCATTCATCTTCATTCAATTGTAGTTGTCCGATTACTATCACCAAATCATTACCGTCCAACTACTCTTATCATCACTCTACTACTTCTCCAAAAATCTTTATTATAATTTTATATATAGGTGACTAATCAATTGCTCTCAACTTTGTAATCATGTTTTCTATAGTTGCAAAATAGTATCTTCTGAAACTTTTAGTATATAGTGCATTATTTCAACTGAGTTAAGTCACATGATTTCTTTTCTTCCCAAGTTTTCCGCATAAGAAACTAAAGTGTCTTATGCATTCTTCACTTTTATTTGTGTGTATGTTGAATCTTCATGTGAAGCTAGAATGTAAAATTCTCTCTCGATTGTTGTAAATTTTCTAACACCCAATAGTTTGGAGCTATTTGTAGGAAAAATATTCATATATCATGACCGCATTAATTTAATGACTGATATAGGATTCATACTCGTTGAAGTGAATTTTCTAATTCCAACTCTTGCAAAATTAGAAATTTGTGTAGCAACCATAGACATCGTAATTAGGCAAGTGTAGGCTCTTAAGTCCCATCCTTAAAGGATTGAATATACAAGATAGAGGAGCAAACAAACCCAAATCCTTCAACTTTTGGAGGAGGCTAGCCAACAAAAGTTGGAGTTCACTAGTCACAAAATCAATAATTGAAAGAGGTTGGGCAATTTGAAGATGCTCATATGGTTCTCCCTCCGCCACAACCTTATCAAGATATCTCATACACTACTATTTTAGATCATCCTTCTCATGTTACTTAGTTGACTCTTAATCTTTCGACGACTTGGAGTTTCTTAAGTCAACCTAAATTATTAACACCTCTTATGTTGTTAAAAGCGTTGAGCCCCGACATCTTATACAAGAGAAAATCCATTTGAGGAAAGAAACTAATTTACATTTTGTTGTAGCTTTTAAGAAACTTCACATTTAAATGAAGCAATTCTCTTGCATCCTATTTCAATTGGATTTAAATTTCCTACAAATGATCCTTATGATGGGAGCTCATATCTTGATAAGCATATTGATCATTATAAGATCATTATGCACATTCAACAAGCTTTTGACAGTTCTTTCCTAGGTCATTTATGTGAATCTTAAGGGATAAGCTCGCACCTGATTTTATCATTCTAGTAGAGCAATTTGTATTTTTATCAGCCAAACTGGACATTTTATCGAACAATATATTATCCATAACAAGATCATCAAGGACTCTCCCATCTTTCTAAGAATTACCAAAATGAGAGAGAGATCCTTAAGGAGTACTTTTAAATGTTATTTTTTAAAGCATGTTATATTATGAGAGTAAATCTAGAGTTACTAGAAGATATTTTTCTTGGAGGTCTCCATCTCTCTGCTCCTACCCTAATTTTGCTTATAAAATATAAGCACAAATAATTAGTGATGTGGCCGTAAGCATCCACTAGAAGCAATTTAAATAATCATCAACTAAGGCTTCGTTTGGGACGGTTTTTTTACTGCTTTCTAAAACGGAATTTTAGTACAAATTTTTTTATTTTTGTACTAAAACTCCGTTTTAGAAAGCAATAAAAAAGCCGTCCCAAACAAAGCCGAAATGTAGGAATTCATAACGAGAAATTTAGCATACTTTCCAAAGAAGAAAGCAGGAGCAAATTCAGCCATGGTCATCAAATTATTTCGATTAAACAATCCAAGGCTAAAATTCTATGAGAGATTTACAATTTTGGACACTCCAACTAGCCAAATTTTTTTTAAAATCTAATTGACAAGTCTTAATATTATCACTTTCATCATTCAAGAGGACATTTCACCCAAAAAATATATAATAATTAAGATTGAACGCCTGATTTACTAAAGTCACTTTAGTCATTATTTATAAAAATAATGGTGGATTATCAGCTTTAAAATAGAGGAGATCGAAAGAGCCATGACAAAAAAATTATTGAAGTTATTAAATATGAGTGTCATCACAACTTATTTTCCCTCATATAGAGAAAGATTTTATCATCAAAGCAACCTCTAGAAATTGAGCTTCTCATCTCAATGGAATTTCTAACATAATTAGGCTTCGTTTGGGGAGGCTTTCTTGCTGCTTCTTAAATCAACCTTCTAATATAAAAATTAAAATATTTATACTAAAAAGTTGTTTTAAAAATCAATAAGAAAGCTATCCCAAACGAACCTTTAATCTCTTGATTTTTATTGGAGATAAAAAGTTGTCTTTTAAGTAAGTTCTATTTAAATTAGCAATGAAGTTGTTCTTTTTATAAATAGCATTGTACCTTATAAAAATCCCTAGAAGGCAAGACAATGAGATACATCCACTGAAAATTTAGAGAGATCTCATACGAGTAAGAGACAAATATCATCTCTATTCAGAGGCAAATTATTGTGTCCGGTCACCTGACATGCGGACATCCAATCCGGACATGCCACCACTCGGATGCCCTGGGCCCCGATATTTTTGAGCGACATGGCGCGTTTTTATTGGTGTCAGGACGAATCCGGACACCGGAGGCAATAATTTGTAACATCTATGAGATAGTCTCAATGGAAAGATAATAATGGATAATATCTTCATTATAAAAATTCTATAAGAAGAAGTGATTTATAATATCTTCACTCATTTAAAAATTTCAAAAGACATAAGCATAAAAAAATACATGTATACAAAAAATCATAGAAGATATGAACGAAAAAAGATGTAATTTTCTCTACTTCTCTAAAATCTCAAAAATTTGAAGCCTAGAAAATACATATAGGTAAATCAGTCAAACTCTCTCAACTAACTAAACTTAATACAATCTTTAACTAATAACAATTATCTTATTAATCTAATTTCTAAAACTCTTACTAATTACAAATGCAGCCGAAAAAGCTAAGAAAGTGGCCGTTGCAGGGTAAAGCCACTTCTTCCATCTTCCACGGTGGGAATCGGCCGTCTCTTTGGCAGCGAGTCGTTCTTTCAACTCGGCAAGCTGCATCTTCTTCTCAGCCTTCTCTCTGATCGCCGCAAGCAGCCTCGTTTCGGCAGCTTTGAGGCGGGCAGTAAGGGACTCAATTATCTCTGTAGCTGCGACCAGTTGGTGGCGGAGCTGCTCGTTCTCTCTGCGGAGCTCCTCTACTTCGTCCACGAGTTGGATGAGGGTTTTGAGGTTCTTGATGGCTTCACTTCCGGCACTTGGGGTGCTTCTGGAACTTCCGGTAGCCGCTGAGGTGGTGACATTCTTCTTCTTGTCCATATGGGAGAGGATTGAATTTGGAGGGATTGAAGGTCTCTTCGATCTTTTTCTGTGACGAGAACAGGTAAGGGTTAGAGATTTAGAGGTGTGATCATCATCCGGTGAAGATGCCGTTTATTTATAGATGGATTCGGAGGAGAGAGTGACCTCGGCTGCTGAATTTGTATTCAGCATTCGGAATAATCGGCTGTGACCGATTATGCTGGGATGGTATCAAAAAAAAAAAAAAAAAATTTAATATTTTCTTTATTTATTTTCATCTGCAAAGAGCTTCCCGCTGGACCGATTATTCTGGAATTGAAAATTTATTATTTTGAACTTATCTATTTTCCTGTGCAACGCCCTCCCTCTTCTTCTCCGCCATCTTCGACTTCCCAAGTTTTCCGGCGGCCTCAACAGATCGAGAGATAAGCCACACTAGCCCGGTAAGAAAGCCCTCCGCATTGATTCGGCGTATTATTATTATTTTGATGAAATTTCTTAAACCTTCATTGTATACTCCGGAAATTTTTTTTCCCTTCCCTGGTTTTGTTTTACTGAACTTCTAAATGATATTATCATTGAAATTAGCAGAAATTTCTTTTCAATTTTTTGAAGAAAACAACACAAGATGGGCTGTAGGATCTTGATTTTAGCTAAAAATTGATTGTCTCTGCACATAAAGAAATGATTTAAGCGTTTAAGAAAAATGATAGTTCTAAAGATCAAGACTGATTTCTGGTTGAAAGGAGTGATATAATTGATATTAAATTTTTATATGAGTAGTAGACATATAACATGAATCCTAATAAGTCGCACAAAACTCCTCTATGATCACAAATAAATGGAAGGGCTAACTCTCTATCATTGCTATCATTTGAATCACAAGTGAATAGAATGTAAAGATTTGTATTTCTGCCTAAAAAATTTTAAGAAATGACTAAATTGAAGATTCTCTGCCTAAAACTTCACCAAAATTAAAACCATGGCAAGAATCAATCCATAAACAAATAAATACTACATAGAGACAGAGACAAAAACATCCAGTCCAGCTTATCGGTTTATGATTATGCAAAATTTTATAGTTTGATTGATAAGGCAATTACGTACAAATCAAAAGCTTCTTTTCAAATTTAGCCTGCCAACTTTTATTAGCTATGATCATTATAATTTCAGATTTCGAAAGATGATATCTGATCAGATTCAAACTCTACATAAAGATAATGGGTAACGTGGTTGTTGCATTTGAAGATCTTCGCTTCTGCTAAGACTGGTTGTTCTTCTCTTTATATAAATATTTGTCTTTTCCTAATCAAATGGCATTCAATGCTTTATGTGTGTATATATATGCTGGTTTTTTAGAGGATCCTTATATAGTGAAGCTTGGAAAATTTTTTGAAGGCTTGAAATTTCTTATTTGTATTATCCTGCCAAGTCTTGTTCATTGAAACTCGACAAGATTCTTCTAAAATAATGATCAATCTTCACTGGTTTTGCCTTCCCACTCCTTTTTCTTTCTTCCTTTGTCTTCAATTTACTTACATTTTCATATATTTCTAAGAATATTTTATAGATATATGGTGAGCTTGCATAATTATCCCTATACAAAGGGGACACTAAATTTTACTTGATTTTTTTTTTTTAATGTCTCCAATTATGGTAAGATTGAGGATTGTAGCGACTAGAAGTATATCGGATTTGATCTCCCGGGGGATAGGTATGTTAGTTCTGTTTAAAATTCCCGCCCATGACTCACAAGGCGACTTGAGAGCCCACTCGAGCTCGTTTACTTTGAGACGAGCTTAAGTTCGAACTCGCTTTCCAACTTGACTCGACTCGATTACAGCCCTACCTGGCACCCAATGCATTCCCTCGCCTGGCGTCCAACTTGATCTCCCACGGCCTGACTCTGATTCTGCCTGGAGTCCAACAGATGTAAGGGAATCTAAAGAGATCAGCCTTGTTGCAAGAGAAGACGGGCAGTAGTTCGGTTTGCTGCTTGAATAGGTTGGAGGAGACTACATTCAGGCTCTTCAGGAGGAGGAGCTTGCCATTGCTTTCTTCAAGTGGGGAAGCTTGGAGGATTAGTATTGCTACAACAACTTATACTTGATCATTTGAGACAGTTTTTTTACTACTTTTTGAATCGGCTTTTTAATATAAAATTTTTAATTTTTTTTCTAAAAACCTATTTTAAGAAGCAGGAAGAAAGCCGTCCCAAACGAAACCTTAGTCGCGCATAGCGTGACATTAGCAGATTTTGCGAGCAAAAAACATAAATGGCAAAGAAATGAAGTTAATTAGCATGGAATGCTTTACAAAACTACATTCACGCTCTTCTCCATAAATACACAAGAGCTTTGAATTGGTCCCTTCATCACTCCAATGTTTCATTTGGGACAGCTTTTTTATTGATTTCAAATGCAGCTTTTCAGTGCAAAAAAAGTTTTGAATTAAAAAGCTGCTTTAGAAAGCAATATAAAAGCTTTCCAAAATGAAATATGCTTATGAAAAACCCTTCTACCCTCCCTCCCTCTTGTTAATTTTTACAAACAAGATCTTATGTAATCGCATGGACTTTTATAGGGAGCCCTTTGGGGAATTCGACGAAGGGAAAGGCGTAGGCAGAGTCGGGCTCAGTCAACTCCCATCGAAATTTGATCACTAGGTGGTGCAAGAATATCGCAATCTCTAGCTTCGCTAGTTCTGAACCCGCACATAGCCTCGGCCCGCCACCATATGGCATAAAATTATTATTTGAAGCCGCACCGGTCGAACATCTCTAATAAAAATCACATAGGAAATATAAAAAAAATTTACTTAAATATTAAAATTGATTTCTATCATGAAAAAAATAACTATATACTTGAATCTATAAAATTAAATAAAACAATAAAATTATTATGATATGTCTCTTTAGGCAAAAGGTAAACAAATATGTGGTGATATGTATCTCTCCAAATAATGGTAGTAGAAATCACACGTTCTTTGAGGAGTCTCTTTCTTCTCATTTATAGCCCATCACCTTCAATTTTTTTTTTTTATATATTATTAAAGGCTTCCAATTAACTAACAAAAAAATAAATATTATTAAATTTGAAATATAAATAATGTAAAATTGAAAATAATTTGAAAAAGAAATTGCTTTTTAGTATAAAATTTTCTGAAAAATATTTTTTTTTAATCAAAACGCTATTTTAAAAAGAAAGCCATCACAAATGAAACCTTAGACTTACGCTTCGTTTGGAACGACTTTCTTACTGCTTTTTAAAATAGCTTTTTAGTACAAAAATTAAAATTTTGTATTAAAAATATTATTTAAGAAGAAGTAAGAAACCTAAAGCAGCTTCTTAATATAAAATTTTTATTTTTTTACTAAAACACCGCTTTAAGAAGCGGGAAAAAAGCTATCCAAAACCAAGTCTTAGTTTGGGACAACTTTTGTATTGCTTTATAAAACATTTTATTTAGTACAATTTTTTTTAAAATAAAAATTGTATACTAAAAAACTGCTTTAAAAGCACTAAAAAAAGCTGCATCAAACAGGAGCCTCATACAAAAAAAAAAAAAAAAAAACATTCTTTGATGTTCTCTCTTTGTGAGTAGGCCTTATGCTTTGTTTATCAAACCTACATCAAAATAAAAGCTAAAATCTAATTAAATTTTTTTACTAATTAAAATCATGTTGTAAGTGTACACAGTACTTCACATGATTCATTAAAATTCTCATAATTGCTGATAATAAATAATGCTATATATGCAATAACATAAAATAAAGGGCATGGCATAAATTAAAATTACTAACCTGCCATCTCCATGGATTGAATTGCTGAGGCTCATTGTAAAGGTCTGAGTCCAAATGAACAGCAGCAAACACTGGAAGAACTTTCCATCCACAAGGGATATCATAGTCTTTCAATATTTAAAAAAATATTCATTAATCAACTAATTATATCATATAAATAAAAATTTTTTGTGGTATGATATTTTGGTAGAAATTATATTATAATAAAGTTGAAATACTTTAAGATTAGTATGGCGCTAATCTCAAAACTACATAAAATTGAAAAAAAAACATATAAAATGAAAATTTTTTAATTATTTATATATATATTGTTAAATTTTCATAATATATAGAAGATGGATAAGAAGAGCAAACCTCCATAACGCACATCTTGAATGGCCTTTCTATGAACAAACCTCACTACATTCCCAAGCCGAAGTGTCTCATTAATCACCTTCATTAAGCCAATATAATTCATGTTTAATTAGCAACTAAATCTAAAGTTAACACAAATCATACTTCTTAATAATCTTAATTACAAGTTAATTAAATTTAGCATATATATATGAAATGCTTACACACTGACTAAACTCCATTTGCTTGTAATCCTCCCAGTCTAGACCTGTCTCCCCTCTTTCCATTTTCCTCCTAGCAATAATTTGATGCTCCTCCTGCAACAAATAAAACAAAATAGAATAATAAAATTTTTTTAAAAAAATTTGATCATAACATTTAATAATAAAAAAAAGTATATAAAAATATATTACCCTCAGTTGTTGAACAGCTTTTGGGCAGCCTTCAAGGAAGAAAATAGTGAGAGCCAAAGCCATAGAAGAGGTCTCATGGCCTGCAAAGAGGAGACTGAGAAGAAGATCCAAAATCTGCTCCTTTGATAGAGAAGATTGTTTCAAAGCCCAGCCCAAGAGATCATCTTCTTCTTCCTTCTCTTCATTTCTTTCATGACTCCTCTCCTCCATCTTCTTCTCAATAACTCGAAGAATATTCGATCTCGACTGTTCGTTCATTCCACAATAAATTCAGAGGTTCATGTCAAGATTGTTCACAAATTTTACACGAGTTATCAACTACTTGATGCAATCCTCCATTTTTCTCGTCTATGCTTGGACCAGACAATCACACGACTGTCGTTAATGTAGCTGATCCCATATAATGAGATAAAGGATGTTAATTCATTCCTATCATTATTACTCACTTAATTCATGCATGCACAAGAGAGAATATATTATCACCTTGTGATATAATATATTTGATGTATGCAAAAATTAATTTGTGTATATCATGCAAATATCACAAATTATGCATTTAGTTCTACTTTTTTTATTAAAAACATGCAATCATAATATTTATTAAAGAAAAAAAAAGGATGATAGAAAGGAGAGAGAGAAGACTAGAATGGAAGAGAGAAATTAATAACATATGAACCCCACAATGATTATTTATGATGAAGTGGGACACATAGCTTTCCCATTTATTAAATTGAATGAGAAAGAAATAAAAGCAGATGGGAGCAATGAATCTGTGAATGCGACCTCACACTGGTCAGGAAAAAAAAAAAGAATCCAGCTCTCTCACACGCTTTGCTAAATATGTTTTGTACTGTTTCAGTCTCCAATCTACTAAACTAACAAGTAACAAACCTTCTCCATCAATAATCAAATTATCAACATCATTAATCAGGCATAATTAGTGATTAATTAACCTAATTAAGTAGTAATTAGGTACCTTCAAGGCCTTTGAGTATGGAGTTCCAGGAAGATTTAACGGTGCAGACACCACTCCTTTCATGAATGTTATGTACTCCTTCCTCAGCTTCTCAGTCTCCATCTCCCCTGGCTCCATGCTCATGATGTTCTTAGCCATCAAGTTAAAAGTAAACTGCAAATAAACCCTATTAATTACTAAAAATATGTTTATATCTGATTAATCTTCCATTAATTACTTAATCAGCACCTTCTTCGCTTCATCTTGAGCGGAGAAGGAGACATCTTCCTTCCAGGAAGAGATTGCTAAAAGCGTGTGTCTTTCAATCTCTGGGAGGAGGATGGAGCGGTAGGCGAGCGTTGCTCATGAAATTGAGAGCTATCATCCTCATGCTTTGATGCATCTCTCCGACGAGCACCAGCATCGACCACTTGCCGAGAATTCCACCGATGCTCTTAGGATAGCTGCACTCGAATAGCCGGCCTTCGTTTTGCAGGATGAATCGGTTCAGCCCTGCGTCCGCCGAAACGATCGTCGGATCACCAAAAAGATTAGATCGGTAGATCTTTCCATACCTGAGAGACCAATAAAAATTATGACTTTGATTAAGATTAGATCGAAAAGCTCATTCAGTCTCTCTCTGATTCCACCGGTGACTACGTACCGGGCTATTTGATGTTGCATGAAGTGGCCGGTGGTGATGGCTGAGTGGGATTTGAGGTAGGAGAAAGTTTCACCGAAGAAAGGGAGCTGGCAGCGGCGGCCGGGAGGGAGGTTGGGGGTGGGCTTTGATCTCTTCCATAGGAAGAGATAAAAGTAAAAGAAGAGGGTGAGGAGAGAAGGAAGGAGGAGGAAGAGAATGTTTTGCAATATGGGCATGAGAGAATGAGAGGAATTGAGATAAGAAGGAAGATGCTGAAGCTTTGAAGAAGAAGAAGACGGAGGAAGCTGTTTTTAAAGGAGTTCTTTTTCGCTGGAGCAGGATAGCAGCTGGGAATGACGAGTGCTGTTTTGTTTTTAGAGAAACTTGATGAGTTGGTTCTTTTGTGGGATTATGTGTATTTGAAAGCTTAGTTTATTATTATTAAAACCTTAATTAAGTTTAGCTTATTTCTTTAATAATTTATTTCAGTAATCTTAAAGGGGTTTTTTTTTTTAATCGAAGAAGTAATTCGGCCCATTTTTGCTCCTATAAGATAAAGAATTATAAGATAATAATAGTATGCAATCTTTAATGAATTATTAAATATTTTTAATTTTATATAAAATATAAATAAAAAACTTAGTCTTTGTTTAGGACTACTTATTAAAACAACTTTTTTATATAAAAAATTTAATTTTTTACTAGAAAGCTGCTTTAAAAGTATCAAAAAAGTCATCAAAAACGAAGCCTTAGACTTCATTTAGGATGTCTTTCTTTTGAGTAATTATTAGGTACGTTCACTGGATGTAGAGGAAGGTTCGGTTTTAGGCAAAAAAGGCCTGTACCGAGTTTTTTAAAAAAATACCTAGTTTTTTGAAAAAACTCGGTACAGACACTTTTTTGCCTAAAACCGAACCTTCCTCTACGTCCAGTGAACGTACCAAATAAAAGTTCCTTTCTTATTGCTTTCTAAAGCATTTTTTAAGAATAAAAAATTCTAGTTTAAAAAATTTTTGAACTAAAAAATTATTTTAGAAAGTACTAAAAAATTTTATCTCAAATGAAGTCTTAGGCTTTTTTTGAATGTCTTTCTTATGACTTTTTATGGTGAGTTTTTTTAATAAAAAATTAAAATATTTGTATTAAAAAGCTGTTTTAAGAAGCTGTAAGAAAGCTGTTCAAAAACGAAACCTTAATCTCACATATAAAAAAAAAAATCTAATTTTGTATATAATTAAAAAAAAAAAAAGCTTTGTGGAGCTAAAAAAAAACTTAATCTCTCATTAAAGAATTAAGCTTAGCTTTGAGATTAACTTTACAATAAAGTATTTTTAGTGACTCAAAAGCATTAGCTAGCATGATTAGCAAGTAGATTAATTAGCATGTAATAATTAATATATATACAATCATAAGATAGGCGGCTGTACTTAAAATTTTAACAATAGAAAATTTATATTAATTCTCTCATTTGGACTGTTCTTAGAGAATAAATTTCATTTCAATCTTTGCCATTATTAATTTCGGCTTTTTTATTTTTTTTTTATTTTAATTTAAATTTTGCATATGAAATGTTTCATAGCTTGCAATGATTCATTAGAAGCAGATTGGTTAGTCTTAGCCGCTAATTAATAGTATATATAGAGATTAGATAAGCCATCAATCAAAGCACGTTGAAAAAAGGGGATTGCAAGGGATAATAAGCTAGATATTTTAGTATTTTTCCTAAGTAGGGTAGTTATAAAGATAATATTATTATTAATATCCAGAAAATATTGTTATTCCAAAAATAATTAATATTATTAGATATTTGGTTAAATCTTAATAATATTCTATTTAGAAAATTATGAGATTAATTATTATAATTGTTATTTATTTATTTTTGGCTATTATATATTTTGTATGGAGGTTTTGGGAGATTTAATACAAATAATATCAGGTTGTATTTGAGAATCTTTAAATTTATTTTGAGATTAGTATTGCATATAAAGAGCTTTTATTATACTAATAGTAAAAAAATTTAAATATTTTTAAGCTGATTCTAATATAATTTATATCGAGATATCCAAATATAATTTCTAATAAATTTTCATTAATGTCCATTTTATGTGCATGATTTTCTTTTGGTGACATTTTGCTTTTTTCCATTTTTCATTATATTTATAAATAATAAAATGTAACTTTCTTCAATCTCTTTCATACCAAAAAAACAAAAAATAAAACAAAACCTTCTATATATATATAACTGAAGGCATTGTCAATTACATATAAAGAAAGGAACAAATTGCTCTACATAGAAAAAAAAAATCTAATTATGACATATCTATAAACATTTTAGAAAACAATTCTTAATATTTAATTTGAAAGATGTCATTTCTATTGTATAAGACATCAACCCATATTTTAAAATATATATTTTGTAAATATTAAAAATTAACTTCCAAATAAAAAAATAATCCTATAAAATATTTAAAATGATCGATCTTACATCATGAACAACTTTCTATTTAAAATATTTTGAGTGATTAAGGCTTCATTAGGAATGGTTTTTTAATGTTTCTTAAAGCAACTTTCAAGTACAAAAATTCTAAAAAAAAGCTTTAAGAAATCTTAAAAAAATCGTCCCAAACAAAGCTTAAAACTATGTTTGATATAAATTTCTTACTATTTTCTAATATAGCTTTTTAGTATAAAAATTTTTTGAACCATAATTTTTATATGCTTTTAAAAGCAATAAGAAAGATGTGATCCCGAACGAAACCTAAAAATTATCTTCCCATACCATGCTTTCATCTATAATACTATAATACCAAAAAAAGGTGATTTTGATACTAAATCAAGTTAAGACAAAGAATAGATGCAAGTATTTCACATTGTCTTATGCCTTGGAGCATAGCTTGCTTGATTGCATGTAACTATTATTCTTTGTTATGGACATATTATGCAGCCTCCTACATGAACATGTAGGCATGCATAGGATGCTTGTTTGCATTTGAGTGAAGACATATTAGCTTTGTTATTTAATTTTGCAGGGTTCCAAATTTTCCTAACTATAATCTTTTCCTTACTTGAGAAAATAATAATAGCATAATATAGTAGATGTCATAACACCACCAAAATAACATTTATTTTTTCGGATTTTGTAATGAAAGGAATCAAGCCTTTTAGATTGTTTATGAGGATGCATGCAACTGGGCACCTATTGCAGCAAATGAATCCTAGCCATCGATTAGAATATTAATGGTCATTGTTCTGTGTTACAATATGGTGCAGTAAGATCACTTTAGAAAACTCAAACTGTAGGTATTACACATTGATTATTAGAAATGAAATGGTTATTTATCCCATCTTCTTTATGTCTCACTCAGCTTTTTTGCCTACTTTAGCTTTAGCTTTCTTTCACGTTCTACAAAGTTGGAATGGTGCATTGGAGACTACATAAGCCCTACGGGGCACTCTACCCTAGCTTACATCGATCCTCAACATCTTTGATAATAAAAAAATTGATTGATTAAGTTTCAGAGTGAGTATTCTAGGTTGAGGGTGATGGTGTGGTCTTCGATGACGAGGAGCTTAGGAGATATGTTGAGCAGATAGCCTTCAAAGTCAGCAGGTCTAAAAAGGTGAAGTACTTCTTATATTAGGTGGTGTGAGTTTTTGATGTTGTTCATGAGAAACTTGAGCTGAGAGAGAATGGTGAAATATCTAATGTTGAGGGTTGAGGATGACTATTTAGTAAGAGAGGTTTTAAATTAGTCTTTTTTTTTTTTTTTTAGCTGAGAACCAGAGGATAGGTGTAAGGTATGGTAGAGGTGTTAATTTAGGTTGGTCATTCGGGTTCGGGTTCCGATTCTGGTTCCAGTTTGAACAACTGTTGATCAAAACTTGACAAAAATTGATGCTCATTTCTCAAATTTTTATAGTATTATACAATCTTGTTTAATTTAAAATATTCTAGATATTTGTAATAAATAAAGAAAACTCTTGAATGGCATAAAATTCTAGGATATTTGTTATAATTAGAGAAAACTTTAAAGTGGTGTTAGTAGAAGGATCTAGGATATTTGTATTAAATAAAGAAAACTCTAGAATTGCTATGTTATAGAAGTCTCTAGCTTTTGGCTTCATACCTACAAATATGTATTATCATGATGTTATCAGCAAAAGTTTAGTGATAAAATTAGTCTTCTATTCTCCCACCTAAAATCTCTATAGCCTATTGCTTACCTCCTTATCTATCTTCCAAAGTATTCCCAACATTTGGTATCAGAGCCTTGCTCAATCACTCATTGGGTGTTAGAGAAATATATATTGTCTAAAATCCAATTGAAAACGCCAACTGTGCTACTGTCCCGATTCCATTCTTCAATGGAGAAAATTATGATTTTTGGTCTATCAAAATGAAGACATATTTTTGCTTCAAAAAATTGTAGAAGATCGTTGAAGAAGGATTCAATGTTGTTGATGAGTCTTTTAGCAAAACAACAAAAGGCGCTTAAAGAGAATTGACAAAAGGATTCTCAAGAATTATTTGTCTTACAACAAGCAATGGCAGACGACATCTTTCCATGAATCATGGTCGCAATGACTTCTAAACAAGCATAGGATATATTGCAGGAAGAGTTTCAAGGAACTAAGAACGTATGCTCCATCAAGTTGCATAATCTGAAACGAGATTTTGAGAATAAAAAAATGAATAACAATGAGACCACAAAAGATTATTTCTCTAGAATAAAAGAAATAGTTAACCAAATGAGAGCCTATAGAGATTGGAGCTACAATATATGACAAGGAGATAGTTGAGAAGATACTAATTTCTTGTACAAAAAAGATTGTATATACAAAAAAGATTGATACAATAATTTATGTAATTGAAGAATCAAAGGATATAAAAACATTATCACTAACAGAATTAATTAGGGGTGTCAATATTTGACATGACCCAAAAACTCTACCTGAACTCGATCTAAAAATCTTGGGTCAGGGTCAACCAATTTGATAAATAGGTTGGGTTTAGGTTCCAAAATTCAGACTGTTTGAAAAGATGGGCTGGGTCTGGATCAATCCGCAAACCCGTAGTTGATCCAGATCTGACTCGATTCCCCTCGCCCCAGCACTGTCCCGCTTGGGTTAACCTGATAACCCGCCGTTCTTTTATTGGATCATAAGTAACGATAATGATGGGGCTTGGGATTGGGAGGGTGCAGGGAGATCGCTCATTCCAAAGGTAACTGATAAAAGAGAAAAAAGACTTCTTCACCTCCTTCGATGATGTTCCTTCCTGTCGGGTCGAAAGTCACAGCTCGTCGTTCTTTTGTTGGATTAAATATAACAATGATGGGACTCAGGAGGGAGGAAGCTACCTCGCTTGTTGGAATTTTGGCAAGGTAACCAACGCTTCCTTCGATGACATTCCTTTCGAACTATTTGAAAGTCACGATATCTCTGTTCTTTTGTTAAACGAAAGTAACGACGATGATGGAAGGCAACTCGTACCGTGGTTTCGTGTCAAACAGGAAACCCGATGGGCTGGTCCATGTTGAAATTTCAAACCCGTCTATAAAAATTGGTCAGGTTTGGGTCATGTCAAATATTGTCCAACCCGACTCCCAACCTGATTTTGACACCCCTAGAATTAATAGGCTCTCTTGAAGGGCATGAGAAAAGATTAAATAGACAAAATGAAATTTCTACATAAAATTCTTTTCAATCTAAAATAAATCCATGGTCTCATAAATCAAAAGAAGGGAGGAATTCAAAGGTAAGCACTAAAGATAAAAAATAATCAAAGAAAGAGCGACAAATATTCTCCATGTGGCATTTGCAAAAGAAAAAGTAATTTGGAGAAGGATTGTTGGTTTAAAGTAAAAAACTATATAATTTTACAATTGTAAAAATTTTGACATATGAAAAATGCTTGTCGCTTGAGAAAAATCATCAAGTTAATTTTTCAAAAGAAAAAGATGGTGATAAATATCTTTTCTATACTTGTCAGTCACATTAGAGGAGAATAAATATACTCAGTATCTTGATAGTGGTTGTAGCAACCACATGACAAAAAATGAGAATATATTTTGTAGTCTTGACAAAATCAAGACAAGTGTCAAAATTGAAAATGGTGACTTCATGGAGGCAAATGGCAAAGGCACCATTGCCATTGACACAAAAAAGGGAACGAGATGAAAGTTCGAATAGGTTGTTAGACTTAAAGATTTTTCTCAAGGCTAACTAAAAGGAGAGTGAATTAGTAATTTAAAAATTATCTTGGTAATATAAAAAATTGATTTTAAATTTTATCACAATAATAAATTTTCTCAAAAATATTTTTCCTATCACCAAATTAAAACTTGTAGAAAATAGAAATGTAGTGAAAGTAAAGACATAAAAATACAGATTTTTATAGTTGTTCGGTCTAACTAGACTTACGTCCACTCCCTGAAGACTCCCTCTTCAGGTATTGCACTGTACCAAAGTGACTTTGCTTTTGCCACCACAGCAAGGCAGAGAAGTCCTTACAATAACCTCTTTTCCACCAACCCCGATGTGGTAGAGTACCTTTATCCTTTCTCACCCTCCTAGTAACAGCAGAGAACATGCGTCCTTCCTCACCCTCCTGGTATCGACAGTTTCGGCTTCCTTTCTCACCCCTCTTGGTGATGGTAAAGTACCTAATATTCTTCAAATATTTTCTCTCTAGAGTCTTCAAAGAATTATAGATGATATTTGACAAACTTACAAAGAGATCCTCACCTTTTAGGCAACCTTGTGAACCCTTCATAATTTCTACTTATAAGATCTCTCTATCCTCACTCTCAAACACTCCCAAAATACTCTCACTCTCACTCTCAAAAGAAAATTTGCAGAAGAAGTCCTGGTCAGTCAATTTTAGGACCCTTATATAGAAAGGACAAGAAAAATCATCCAAAAAATTAAAAATTAATTTCAATTTGATCGTCTTGGATCATACTTCGTACATACAAAAAGTTCAAAAAATCCTTGTACGATTATGTATGAATTGATTTCATACTCTGGCAGTCATATGTATAAACTGACATCGTACTATACGAACACTTAAAAAATGAACAGGTTCACTAGTACGATAATGTACGAACCTATTTCATACTCTCGTCATCATCTGTACAAACCCCACATCGTATAATATAAAATATTTAAATCAAATCATGCTTCATATGATACAAACATGGACGATCCCATTTCGTACTCTGGACGTCGTATGTACGAAACTAGTTTTATATAGTACGAACAGTTTAAAAATTTTACCTGTTCATATGGGACAAACTCATACAAACCCTTTTTATACTATGGATGTCATTTATATGAAACTCATTTTGTACAGTACGATCAGTTCAGAATATGTTGAGTTCTTTCAGGTTGAACTGGTATGTATCCATTTCAAACTCTATATATCGTTTATACGAATCCAACTACAGTGGAAATAGTACACAAATTTTTTTTCAAGACATGATTCGATTAACTTCTTTCTAGAGGAACACTCATGACCAATCGTCCATTATGATTCAAAAATCGTACAATACAATTAATTTTAAAATATAAGTTTTGACTCTCCCCCAATGTGTGTGTGCACGATTACCCAATTACAATCACACTCTCTCATACTAAAAAAAAAATAAAAAATATATAAACTTCAATTACAAAAAACCCTAATCTACTATGTCTTGAAGTCTTCGATAAACTAGAGTATTATCTTTCTAAAATATTAGTACACATAAATAATACAAATAATATTTTTTCAATATGTGTTAGGAGAAATAGTAATCAACATAATCATATTTTGGTATCATAAAAAACTCACTTGAAATAAAAGCATAGATTTGAAAATTAAGTTGTAACACGAGATACATCAATGATAAACTTTTAGTTCCCAACATTAATCAAAATCTACTCAGTGTGGGCCAAATAATAGAGAAAGGGTATTCTTTATCTTTTGAGAGAAATACTTGCATAATTTATGACAAGCAAGATAAATCCCTTGAAATAACAAAGTTCAAAATGAAATAAAACAGGTGCTTCCAAATGCAATGGAGACATACAAATGAGGTGGCAATGAAGGAACAAGTGGAAGAGTCATTATTATGGAACAAATGGCTCGGGCATTTCATGGGCTGAAGATTCTCACTAGAACAATATGATAAGAAATCTCCCAATAGTAAAGGAGATCGATGGTCCTTATGAAGGATGCTTGCTCGGTAAACAACATCGACAACCTCCATTAGGCAAAGCATGGAGAACTAAAGGAGCCATTTGAGCTTATCCACACAGATATTTGAGAGCTGATACATACCCCTTCATTTGAGCAAAACAGTTACTTCATTCTTTTCATTGATGACTACACAAGAATGGCATGGGTTTACTTTATGCGTGAAAGTATTTGAGATTTTTAAAAAATTCAAGACACGTGTAAAAAATCAAAGCGAAACCATTTGAAGACACTAATAAGTGATAAAGAAAAAGGATATATCTCAAAAGAGTTCAAAAGTTTTGTGAAGAAGAAAGCGTGGAGCAGCAACTCACAGTTGGATATAAAATGGATTATCTAAAAGAAAGAATAGAACCGTGATGGAAATGGATAGAGCTATGTTGATGAATAAATGTCTTCCAAAGTCTTTCTAGGTTGAGGCTGTATATACTGCAGTATATCTTCTAAATATATATCCAAACAAAGAAATGAAAGATAAGACTCCAATTGAAGCTTAGAGTGGAAAGATGACATTCACAAAGCATCTCAGCCTTTGGATGTATTTGTTATGTCCACATTCCACAAAAAAAGAGGAGTAAGTTAGATGAAAATTTAGAAAAAAAAAATCTTAGGTTATAGCATTCAATCTAAAGGATATCAAATCTTTAAATTAAGAACAAAGAAACTTTTCATTAATAGAGATATGGAATTCAACGAAGATGTTACATATAATTGGAAGACATAAGAAGCTGAAAGAAAGAATATCAATTTGTCGCCATTAACACATCAACAAACTGAGAGATCAATAATCCAACTACAACGCCAACTCAAGAGTGATTTCATGTTATAAATTCAGAATCACTACCTAGAAGAAAAAAATCTCTAACAGAGATTTATGAGTATTGCAATTTGATAATCATATAGCCGCAAAGCTTTGAAGAATCATCAAAGCAAAAAGTATGGAGAAAAGTTATGGAAGAAGAAATAATGATCAATGATCGAAAAGAATAAGACATGGGAGCTAGTGGTCTCTTCACAAGGAAAGAGGTGATTGGAGTAAAATGGGTCTACAAGACAAAGCCCAACCCAGGTAAATCAATTCGAAAACACAAAGCAAGACTAGTTACTAAGGAGTACTCACAATAATTTGGAGTAGAATACAATGATACATTTGCTCCAATTGCTAGACTTGACACAATAATGACATTGATATCACTTTAAACACAAAAGATATGGAAGATCTATCAATTAGATGTGAAATCAGCAATCTTAAATGGCTATCTAAAAGAAGAGATTTATGTAGAATAACCTTCAAGATTTATTATAAAAGGATAAGAAGGAAAAGTTTTGAAGCTGAAGAAGGTTTTATAAGGGCTAAGGCAGGCTCCAAGAGCCTGATACTATCTAATTGACAGCTATTTCTTAGAGCAAGGTTTTAGGAGGAGCAAAAGTGAGCCAACATTATACATCAAGACTCATGGTATGAACAATACACTCATTCTCTCCCTATATGTTGATAATCTAATATATATGGTAAGTAATGAGAGGATAATAAAGAATTTTAAGGAAGATATGCTGACAACATTTGAGATAACCAACTTAGGTCTGATGCACTACTTTTTTGGGATAGAAGTAAGCTAGAAAGAAGCTGGAATCTTCATCTCACAAAAGAAGTATGCAGAAATTATGTTAAAAAATTTTAAGATGAATGGTTGCAAGATAGTAGCTACTCCACTAGACAACAAGGCACTCATGAAAGAAGATAATGCACCAAAGGTTGGCAGTACAATCTATCAAATTCTCATTGGAAGTTTGCTTTATTTAATAGCTACAATAACATATATTATGTATGCAACAAGTTTACTCTTAAAATTCATGCAAATTCCAAGCCAAATTCACTAAGGAGCTACTAAGAGAATCCTTAGATGTTTCGAAGGAACAAAGAATTATGGTATTAGGTGTGAATCTACTCCCAACTCAAATTTAATAAGATATACTGACAGTGTTTAGGAGGGATCATTAGATCACATGAAGAGTTCATCAGGATATGCTTTCACACTAGGATCTAGAATATTTTTTTGGGGATCGAAGAAGCACAAAACATAAGCACAATCATCTGTTGAAGCCAAACATATTGCAGAAAAAATAATTATAAGTCAAGCTATATGGCTAAAATGCATATTAGAAGACATGGGTACGTGAACCACAAGATAAAGCTATAGAAATCTACCGTGATAGAAAATCAACTATTGCAATGACAAAAAATCTTGCATTTCATGGCAGAACAAAAAATATTGGCATCAAATATCACTTCATTGGAGAAGCTGAAAGCAACTGAAAGATTAAACTTAAGCACTGCAAGACTAAAGAGTGATTAGCATACATATTTACAAAAGCACTTCCAAGAGGAAAGTTTGAGCAACTGCGTGACATGACTAGAGTTATCAAAATTCACATCAAGGAGGAGTGATAAAAATTGATGTTCATTTCTCAATGTTTCTAGAGTATTCTACAATCTTATTTAATTTAAAAGATTTTAGATATTTATAATAAATAAAGAATACTATATAATAGTAAAAGAATCTAGGATATTTATAATAATTAGAGAAGATTCTAGAGCGGTGTTAGTAGAAGAACTAGGATATTTGTATTAAATAAAGAAAACTCTAGAATTACTATGTTATAGAAGTCTCTAGATTTAGCCTTCATATATATAAATGAGTATTGTCATGATGTTATAAGTCAAGCTGAAAACTACTCAGCAAAAGTTCAGTAATAAAATTGCCTTTTATTCTCCTAACTACAATCTATATAGCTCATTACTTGCCTCCATGTCTACCTTTTTCCAAAATATTCCCAACAAAACTAAATATGCTTTAATTGTGCCTAGCCTATTTATCATATGGATCAAAATATTTGACCTGAACCGGATTAGACTAAGCCTATCCAACCTAAAACCGACTTATTTATTATATGGACTAATGGGAATCAAGAAAATTCACATGATTGGCATGAATCTCAAGATAATGTTTGAATTGGAAACTTTGGGAATTAAATTTAAGACCACCACTAACAATCATCACCATCATCTTTAGACAATTGTTAATATCTAAACCTGTTGTTAGGTTTTAGTTATACTCTTGTTGGCACTTGAATTATATAATCTCTACAACATGAATCAATCAATTATTATAAATATTATTTCTTCTTCTTCTTAAATAGAGAGGAAGAGAGAATTTTTGTTTCTACTATTCTATATTGCATTATTGCAACTAAGCTTAGCCTCATGACTTTTTCCCTTTCTAAATTTTTCACATAAAATATTTAGCCTCCTACAATTTTTTCTGTGTGTCTTATACTTTTGTACAACGCTGAGATATTAAACTCCATCTCTACCGCTGCAAAGTTTCTAGCACGTAACATGTACGCTGCAATTATATATATATATAAATATCAAACGTATAACCCAAATATAAATTTTTTAACTCGAAAATGACCAATTGAATCCAAATTCAACTAACTTAACCTAAACATGAATGATAATTAGGTCAAGTTTGAGTTCTTAGGTCAACTGGAACCCAACCTAAAAAATTAATCGGGAAAATATTTCAGGCTTGAAGCTAACCCGAATAATAATTAGGTATATCCAAAATAATATTTTTTTTAGTTGGGTTCTTGTCGGATTGTCAAGTCAAGTCAATTTTTTGTACCCCGACTTATATAAGCTCTGATACTATATTAACTATATATAATTTGTAAAAGATACAGACTCATCCTTAGGTATGTTGTAAGTCTCTTTCCATTATACTTTTTGGTATATCCGATTTAATCAAACTTCAATGTATTTTTTATCACCCTTTTCATGCTTAGTTAAACTTTATCACCATGACATGGACTCTTTTATGAATGAAAATATACTTCATGACACTTTGTCAACATCTATGATTGTTGCATTACCCTCTTGTGTATGTGTTCTCTTACATGATTAATCTTTTTTTAGTGCGAGATCACAATTACTAAGACTTTAATTGAGAATCATTTTTATGCCAAATCTAAGTTGTGAACTAATATCCTTAATTGTGAGATTGTTATGAGTATCCCATCAGAGACTTCGATCCTCTAGAATTAAATAAATTTTATTTGATATTTTCTACAATTTAAAAAAATTTGTAATGTCTAATGGCATTTATTCTAATTTAAAAATTATTAGCTCTTTTAAAGCCCATGATGAATATCATAATGATTGATGGCCAACTAACAAATGAAGAGTATTGAAGACCTCAGCATAAATTACAAAAGCCTATTATGTCAATTATGATATGATGATAATGAGAATGGATCATGATTCAACTTATGCAAAGATATTAATTATCAAGCAAATGCTCGACTCGCATGGAATATGTAATAACAAGTTATGAAATATATATGTGTATATATATAGCTTATAAAATTACATTCTTATATGATTACCTTTACATACTTCAATTGATAGATCTAATGTCTTGCAACATGCTTGCAAATGATATGACAAGAGATAGATATAAAAATGAGCTTGAATTGTCATATAAGAACTTGACAAAAACACCATACATGGAAATGAGCATCATATGTTGTAATAATATACATATGATGTATGTTGGTTGATAGAATAGAATAATGTGACTTATCTACCATAATATTATAGGAGACATGAATATTATATATGCTAGATGATGCAAAAATATTCATATTAATAAAATTATGTTAGAGTATAAATGTAACACGCAATATACTCTATATTATCTTTAACGAATGACTAAAGCTTTGTTTGTCACAGCTTTCATATTGTTTTCTAAAGCAACTTTTTAACACAAAAAATTTTAGCTTAAAAAATTTTTATGGTTAAAATTTTTTTTAAGAAACAGTAAGAAAGCCGTCTCAAATGAAGCCCAAGAGACTTGCTCATCGAAGCTCCTATAATTACTTTGAGACAAAACATCCTCCTACAAATTTTTTACAACTGATGGGTCAATCTCTATAATTTTTCTCCTTCAAGTATTTTACATGTAAAAAAACATTAGATTTTTTTTTTTATTTTCTTACTGTCTGAATTATTGATATTAAAAAAAATTTTGACAATTTAGATCATATATTGCACACAACAATTATATATATATATATATATATATATATATATCTTAAATTCTTAATTTAGAAATTTAATAAAATAAATATAAATCTGAATTTTAGAATAAAAAATTATGTGTGATGAGTAAAATTCATTTTAAAAAATAAGTAGTATTGCAAACTAATGAAGGGGGTTTTTTCTTTATTAGGTCGCATAGATTTGTGTTAGTTAGCTTCGTCCGTCTCACTGTCGTTTTATGCGTCTCCACCCACGTGTGAGGACGTGTTCGCTGTCCATTTCTAAAAAAAAAAAATCTTGTTAATTAATAACCAAAATCTAATCTCTATTGAGCCCATTCGCTGCTCTGCGGGCCCGCCGATAGCTCCAGCCAGTCACAACGTCTGGTCCCCTTTCTGGTGCGATTTCCCTGTCCCCTTGCAATCAATTTTGTTACATCACTCTTATTTTTATTTTCGAGGGCAAATATTCTGTAAATAAATAAATTTTTATATGATTGAACTCTATTTAATGTCCCAACCGGATAATCAAATTAAATTTGATTTAGATATTTATTGAATTATTCAATTAAAAAATTAATATTTCAAATAGAGATTATTTAAATTTTTTTAATGAAATTTTTTAAAAATTAGTATGCTTTGATTATGAGATTACTAAATTTTTATAATAAAAAAAATTAAATTATTTCTTTCACTTTTGCTTCATAAATAATTTTATAAAATATTATAGACATCTCATACAAACCATTTAATTATTATCATTTAATTTTTTGCTTGAAAACTCCTTTGATTTATTTAGATCTCAAAATTAAATAAATAATTATTTAGTGTCTTATGAATCCTATAAAATATAATATTTTATTTAAATTTAAGATAATTCACAATTGAATATATATATATATATCTAGCTTCCTATTTCTCTTTAGATGTCAACTAATGCTCTTAGGAGTAAAGTTCTTGAATATTCTTTACATGCATGACTACTAAATATAAAATTATATAATTTAGTTGTAAGAAAAAAAAATATTGTCAACTAAATAATTTTGACTTTATGAGATAATTCACTCCAATATATTAACAATTTATCAATTAAAAGAGATAAGTTGACTTAGGATCTTGATCTTTGTCAATTTTTTTATTGTTTTACTTTTTCATTTAACAATCATATTTTTATTTGGTTACTGTATTTTGTCGGTTTCAAGAAATTTCAAATATATGTGCTAAAAATTTATTTTTTATAGCAATTTTTAAAAAATATCTTTTCACAACACAACAGCTTTACAACCACTCATCCCGAACAAATCTTTAAAAAAAACTCATTATAAACAATATATCATTCTCATCATAAATATATATACTTAGCATAGAGATGACTAGCAATACTCAAGTCATAAATAGATGATTTAAAATACTCATCTCTCTCTCTCTCTCTCTCTCTCTCTCTCTCTCTCTCTCTAAACTAGTAGAATTTGATCTGATTCCCTTAATTAGATTCTCTCTCTAATAGTTCTCCAAAAAGTTGAAGAATCAAATCCTGCATTAATCCTCCTCATATCATATCCCCATTATGTTTGAAGTCGCAAACAAGGTGCAATCAACTTCCAACTACCGATCTTAGCTCTAATAAATTAATTATTATTATTTATTATAATAAGGTATTTTTATAAGCTAGAAGTTCATCACAGCTCTGCTCATCAATCTATCAATTTTTTTAAGAGTGATGATGGTAGAGATGATGATGTGAAAAAATGTTATAAATTAAGATATAATAATACCTTTTAAAATGATAAATAAACAAGAAAATTTATTCACATCTTCCTTTTTAATTGAGATTTTATTTGAATTTTAACAGAAAAACAAAAAAAATTTATTGGGGGCGATTTAAGGCTTCCTTTGGAATAAGTTTTTGATTATTTTTGTGGTAAGAAAATCGGTTAGCAAAAAATAACGTGTATTTAAAAGTCAAATTTTTATTATTTTTTTAACATTTTTTACTTTAAAAAGTTATATTTGAAAAAAAAAAGAATTTTTGAAATTGTTGTGGTTAGGATAGGAGTTTCAAAAAGTAAAATTAAAAAAAATTTTAGTTCCATTTTTTTTATAAATGTGATTGTAAAATTGATGTGGAGAAATTAATTATTTTGAAAGTTGTTATAAAGCATAGTTTTTTTAGTTCAAATTTTTTTAAAAGCAATAAAATTTAATGATCAAATAAAAATTATGACTATAATTTGAAGGGAAAAATAACTAGAAAGCTATCTCAAATAAAGTCTGAGTTTCTCTATATTTGCACTTTAAAAGCTCATTTTTCAATCATAATTTCAAAATTATATTTTTAAAACTAATATTTTGAAGTAAAAAAGATAAAAATAACAATAAAATAACTATCTTTGAAACACATTACTTTTGTTAACCCGGGGCGAAACTATGAAGAGCTTAGGGGGGGCAATTGCCCCCCCTCAAAAAAAAAAAAAAAATTTATAGGAGTAAAAATTTTTAAAAAAAAATTATAAGAGAGTAAAAAATTTTTTTGCCCCTCCTTAAATTTTTTTTTTTGCCCCCCCTAAAAAATTCTTTTGTCCTCTTTTGTCCTAACTTGCCCTAAAATATCTATATATTTCTTCACATTTAGTTATAATATTCTTTTCATGCTTTTAATAACAGTTTAATTACACATTTTTTCTTAATTTTTTTTGCTTAATTTTTTTAAAAAACTTTTCGTAATATATAGATATATAATATATTTTTTTAATATTTAATTATTTTTGTGCTGTATTTTTTGCCTCCCCTCAAAGTTAAAGCCGCTTCGGCCCCTGTTGTTAACTACTTTTCTTACCATTAAAAAAAAATGTTCCAAATAAAGTCAAATAATATTCTTTAGGAAAGAAGCAAGATAATATTAGAGCAAGATATATTATTATTATAATACAAGTTTATCATTTAATAAATAATATCTATAAAAAATAAATCTTGATATTGTAAATTTTTTAATTATAATACATGCGTGAAAAATTAAACTACTTATAATTCAACTATTAAATATATTTTATTTAACCATTAATAACAAATTAACAATTAATTAATAAAAACAAATTAAAGCGTGTAGTAGACGAGAGCTGATATGTCAGCCTTGCTTAGATTTGAAACAGGATAAAAGGGCAAGCCCACTCGTGCGGGTACACTTTACCAACTGACACGTGTAATACTCTGATTAGTTTGTCGTGCCGAATGCCACGCACGTGCGCACCTGTCCCTTAAAAGAAGCGCCGGAACCTGCACAGCTTCTGTCCACGTATTTATGAATTCTGTCTCTTATATCCTGCACCCGTTGGCACACCAAAAGATTATGTGGAGCAGAATTCAATTAGGTGTGGGTACGAAGTGGGTGCAAAAAAATGAGAGAGAAAGTCAGTAAGTCTATTTTTAGGCAAGCGTGCGGTAGCTTTTTTATCTTTGACCGTCAAATCAGAAATGGATATGTGGCGTGATTGACCGACCCGGTCAGTGAAATGAGGGGGTTTAAAGGAGATAAATTATTGGGGGAAGTAAGAAAAAAATAATTATTTGAGCAAAAGTTTCTGACGTGGATAAAAATTAAGATTAAAATAAAATAGTAATAACAACCATCGATTGAGTTGAGGACGAGAGTTAGGGTTTCCTCTCCCCGTGTCGGCGCGTTGGGTTTCCTTGCCTTTCGCCGGCCGTCGTGCCGGGATGGCTCTCTCTACTTCTGAGTTTCCCCCGCTCAAGAGCTCCTCTTTGCTTGGAGTTCCTTCCGCTTCAAAACCGCCTTCTACTTCCTACGCTGAAAATCTTGTGGCTCCTCCTCCTTGTCGTGAGGATTGGCCGTTGACTTTTGTTCATCCGGAAAAAAAGTTATCTTTCCGCAACAATGATCTTTCTGAAGGCAAATCTCTGTGGAATTTATCGTTGGTGGGATACTCTCTTGGTCCCCGACCATATTACGAGAGATTGAGAGTGGCTATTGAAAAAACTTGGAAGCTCAAAGGTTCTCTTTCTCTTCTATCTTTAGCTGATGATTTCTTCTTGCTAAAGTTTACTACTATTGAAGACTATGATATGGTATGGTCTGGAGGGCCATGGTTCCTTTTGGGCAGACCCTTCATTCTCCAGAAATGGAACCCTAGATTCCAGCCAAAGAGGGATGAAACTGCTGCTATTCCAATTTGGATCAAAATTCTAAATCTTCCTCTCGCTCTCTGGACACCGGCAGGTATATCGAAAATTGCTAGCTTTATCGGTATTCCTCTGTATGTCGATACTTTGACTGCCAAAAGGACTAGGCTTACTTTTGCTAGAATTTGTGTTAAAGTTGACAAAGATTCGGTTTTAGCTGAGGAAATCCCGATTGATCTGGATGGGGAAGACATTACTCTCAAAGTTGTGTATGATTGGAAGCCTGTGCGGTGTGAAGGCTGTGGTTCATTGATACATTCTTTCGCTATTTGCCCTACAAACCCTTCTCCTAAACCTTCCCTTCCCCCTAAACCTGTTTTTAGGGGTCGAAGTAAAAGCAGAAATCCTAATTTTAGGGCGGAGCGTAATTTATCCCAAGCAACTTCTAAAGCCCCACATACTACTCCAGCTCCTGTTTTGACTCCCATGGAAACTCCTCCTCCCGTGGAGAATATTCCCCTAAAATCCCATGTCCTCATTCCCTCAACCCCTGTTCAAGTTCCTGTGGAATCGTCTGCAAATGTCTTGATTGTTGACCCTGTTGAGACCGCAGCTAATGTGGCTATCGCTACTGACTTGGTTCAAGTCATTGATCATGACAAAGACTCAGGTCTCTCGAACCTCAACCTTCCCCAAACTGAATCCTCTTCAACTGATTTTTCTATGGTGAATTCTCGCCTGCTTCCTCCACAAGTTTTGCTGGCCAACAGTTTTGGATCTCTTCAAAATGACAATTTGGGTAATCCGGATGACAACACTTTGGAGGAGGATCTCTCCTCCACCTCCAAGACTGAAGACATCAACACTCCTCATTCATCCAATCATAAAGCTACTTCCTCTTCCTCAAAAAAATCTACTCCTGACAAAGCTTCTCCTCCTAAAAAGGGCAAAACCAAAACGGCCAAGAAGGCCAAATCTCACAAATAATCATGTCCCTTCCTCCTATCGCTGCTTGGAATGTTAGGGGGTTTAATAACCCTCTTAAGGTCAAGCTTTGTAAAGACCTTATAGCCACCTTCAACCTTAAGCTTCTATGCATTTTAGAAGCTAAAATTAATGATGTTGTTATGTCAGATCCTTGGTTCTCTTATACCCATGGGTTATTTGAGAATGAACAGTCCTGTCACAATTTCAACTTATCTACTCCTGGTAGAATTTGGGTTAAGTGGGACCCTTCTCACTTATCCTTTACTCCCTCCTTCTTTTCCTCTCAACTTATTCATGGGCTTGTGAATGTTGGCTCCCTGCCACCATTTTTCCTTTCTGTGGTTTATGCTGCTAATGTTCTGGAGGACAGAAAAGTACTTTGGGAAGATCTCTTGGGTCTTTCGGGTAGTATTGACATCCCTTGGATCATTATGGGGGATTTTAATTGCTACAGATTTGACTCTGAAAAAGCTGGTGGTAACTCTTTGTCGACAGACCGTCTAGGTGAACTTAATAACTTCATTTTTGATGCTGCTGTTCAAGATCTTGCTTCTGTTGGGCTTTTCTTTACTTGGTATAATCAGAGAGTGGATTTTCCCATTCACATTAAGCTTGATAGGATGTTGGTCAACACGATTTTTCTGGAGGTTTTTCCTAAAGCTTTTTATAAAGTACATTCTCAAACTGGTTCTGACCATGCTCCATTGATACTTAGCGAGCCTAATTCCAAGAAAGTGGTATCTAGATTTATGTTTAAAGCTTTCTGGACTAAATTTGATGACTTCTGGCTTGATACTCAAAGGGTTTTTGAGAGAATACCTTCGGAAAGCCCTATTGCTTTCTTCTATGGTTGTTTAAGACTTCTCAAACAGATGTTATGCAAGAAAAATTGGTGCTCCTCGAATTACATTTCTAATTGCATTATTGAACTGAAACATCTGCATTCTCTCAAACTTTCTGAAATTCAAAACGACCCGTTAAATCTTGATTTGATCAAAGCCTTTAAGAGCACTTCTGACCAACTTTCATCCTATCAAGCTGCCTGGTATTCTTGGATCTCTCAAAGAGCTAAAGCCCATTGGTTGTCTCAAGGTGAGGATGACCTGGGATTCCTTTATGCAAAAATTCGTTCAAGGAAAAACAGGAATTTTATCAAAGTTCTTTCTACACCCAATGGTCCACTTACTTCTCATGATGAAATGGCTAAAGCATTGATAAACCATTTTAAGAACCTTTTTAATGCATCTTCTCCTTCTGGGGAAAATTCTTTTAGCATTCCTGTTGGAAGCACGGTTCCTTCCAACATGATTGATGGTTTATTGATGGAGGTTACTAATGAAGAAATTAAGAAAGTGGTTTTTTCTGGCTCTTCTAAATCCGCTCCTGGGCCTGATGGATTTGCTTTTAGCTTCTATCAACAAACTTGGCATATCATTGGTTACAGTCTTTGCGAAGCAGTTAAACAATTTTTTACTACTGGTAAGATGCCTAGGGGGGCAAAAGCTACTGCCATCACCCTTATTCCTATAGGATCTCACTCAAACTGCATTTCGGATTATCGTCCTATTTCCTTATGCAATGTTTTCTATAAGATTATTGCCAAGATTATTGCTAATAGGTTGAAGCCCATTCTACCCACCATCATTCATGAGAGTCAGTCGGGCTTTATTTCTAAAAGATGTTCTACTGACAACATCATTCTTGCTGCGGAAATCTTGAGAGAATTTAACAAAGGACGACCCTTTTTCTGTGCCAAATTAGACATCAAGAAAGCTTTTGACTCGGTTTCCCATTCTTTTCTGCTTAGTAGACTTAGGCAGAAAGGTTTTCCGGAAAAGTTTATTATGTGGATTCAAGGGTGTATTACTGATGTGCATTTCTCTATAAACCTTAATGGTGTCTTGGAGGGCTTTTTTAACTCTATATCAGGGCTGAGACAAGGCTGTCCTTTGTCCCCTTTACTTTTTTGTGTTATTATGGATGCACTTTCCCATTCTCTTGATACTGATGCTAACATACCTTTCCTTGGACTTAATCATAAAAATTTCAGCTGTAGTCATCTATTGTTCGCAGATGACCTCTTGGTCTTTGGAGTGGCTTCTATAGACAATGCTAAGAATCTTAATGATCTTCTTTTGAGATTTGCGGATTCTTCGGGTCTTCACATCAATCCGCAAAAGAGCACTATTCTTTTTCCTAAAGCATTCCCCTTGGCTCAGGAAATCTCTAACTGCCTTGGCATTACCAATGAGGAGAATTCTATTATTTACTTGGGCCTTCCCATCTCAACGTCCAGACTCAAATTTTCTCACTTCCAACCCCTCCTGAGTAGGCTTTCTACTCTACTTGAGGGTTGGAAAGTTAAATTTCTTTCTTTTGCAGGTAGGGTCCAATACTTAAAATTCACTATTGCAAACACCATAGCTTATTGGATTCGGGGGGCCATTATACCAAAAAAGTGTTGCAAAGTCATTAACAGATTATGCTCAAGATTTCTCTTTTTTGGTAACACTCGGGAGAGGAGGATGCATTTGATAGCCTGGAATTTGGTTGTTCAGCCCAAAGTTAAAGGTGGTCTGGGATTACCATCTTTCGATTCTATGTACCACAACATGGCATGCTCTTTCATTTTTAGAATGTATAATGATCTTACACTCATTGGAACTTGGTATAGAGCAAAATATGACTCGGTCTGGAAATTGCCGCCATCCTCTGCTTCGGCATTTTGGAAGCTTTTTTGCCGCACTGCTATCCGCATTTCCCCTGCTATATCATTCTCGGTTCACAATTCTAGTAATATTTCCCTTCTATGGGATCCCTGGTGTGATAACAAACCGATTGCTGACAGTTTTTATTCCCCTGCTTTAGCTCATTCCTGGGTTAAAGATTTCATTACTGATAAGAATTGGTTTTTACCTGACTGCATTCCGGTGAATGTAAAAACCAGAATATTGAATACGGTTATTCAGGATGAGGAACATTTACTTTTCTGGGAAGGATTGGCTTTTCCTACTAATCGCAACTTTTTATCTCTTCTCCACGAGGATTTGGAGGATGTGGTTTGGAGTAAGTTCATTTGGCACAAAGGTCATGTGCTTCGTTTTGCTTGCTATATCTGGATGGCCATTATTGGGAAATTAAAAACAGCCGACAATCTCATTTTGAGGGGTATTAATGTTAACGCTGGATGTGGTTTATGTTCGAATCATTTGGAGTCTCATTCGCATATATTTTTCGAATGTGATTACTCCTTCTATATTCTTACTGGTCTTTTTCCATTCATGAACACTTTTTATCTCAGACCAAACATTTTACAAACATTTGATTTCATGACCAATCTGAGATCTCACGGAAGACATGAACGTAATTTTTGTTACCTTTCATTGGCTGCCTTGGTTTACTTTCTGTGGCGTGAAAGAAATAATAGGAGATTTTCTACCATTGGGAGAAGCCCAATTGAGCTTAAATCTGATATTATTCATGCGATTCGAGCAAAAGTTAGTAACTGGAAGAGTTTTGAGAAAATCAAGCCTATATTTCCGGAAATCCTGGGCTGAGAAATTTTGCTTACTATCCAGGCGCATGCATTTTATGGGGACTTTAGTTGATTTCATGCCCAGATTGTGGTGCATCTTACTGGAAGACCTTTTTGACAGTTCAACCTTCTTACTGATTAAGTTTAATGCATGGAATTTTCTGCCCAGCTTCTCTTCCGCTGGAATTTTGCAGTTGTTTTTTGGGACAATGATGAGCCGGTCTACATCTCCTGCGTCTCCTAGGAAGGTCTTCCTGGCAACCAGGTTGACGTATTTTGGGCACTGCGACGGCCCTGTTATTTTTCTGGGCAACCGGTGCCTATGTGACATTCGTGGTGGGCGGTTCTTGATGATTGGCTCTGATGCCTTTGAGATGTAGACCATTTTCCTGAGTCCTTAGGATCTTTTCCTTTTTAGAATTTTCTTTGGGGGTTTTGGTATAGTTGCTTTTCTATACTTGTAATTTTGTTTTTCCTGTAACTTTTGGTGATTAATACAAGGGCTTTGCCCCAATTTTTCCCAAAAATAGTAATAACAAATTTATATAAAAATTTATATTTATATTTATCTCAAAATCTTTAAATTTATGATGAGCTTACTATAACTCTTAAACATTATATAATTTATCACAATAGAGCTCATCATGATGCTAAATAGTAATTACATTAAGATATTTTTATGTAGATCAATTTTAAAAGCTAATGCCTAATCAAATATAATAGATTCAATTTTGTCAAAAAAAAAAAAAAGATAAATAAGAGTAATTACATCTAACCTTCTACATTTTTTTCTAAATTCTCACTCAAACTGTTAAAGTTAGTATATAATTAACATTTATTTATCTTTTTGAACTAATGTATTTTGCATTTGCTATTGTTGCATCCTAGAATATTTGTGGCGATAGACAAATGTAAAGTTTAATTTCTTAGCTTTATACAAAGATGCAAAACACAATCAGATAAAAGAGAGAGTGTGACACTCATAAGAAACAGCAGAGTTTTTATATTAAAACTCATAAAAAAGGGAAAAAACATGGGGCCTAGCCCATCTTGCATGAATACATTAGTATTTACAGACAATTACAAATGAGGCCCATCCTTGAGAGGAAATTCTTAGCTTGATGTGGCAAATATACATCATATAGAGTGCATTACATAATAAGAATTGGAAGAATCAATATTGATATATTTGTTTGGTTGGCAGAACCATAGTCAACAAGTGGCAGATGTCAGAAAGACCATAATTGAGTGACGGTGGTCGAAAAAATTATAATAGACTGGCGACGGATGCTGGAAAGACGGTTGTCTAGCGACGAAGGTCGGAAGGATTGTAGTCGGCGGGCGACAATGGTTAAAAATATTATTGTTTGGGGATGGAGGTTGGAACTACAGTAGTCAGAAAGATAGTTGTCTAAAGATGGAGGTCAGAAGAACCGTAGTCGGGCGACGGATGTCGGAAGGATCGTAGTTGAGCGATGGAGGTCGGAAGGATCGTAGTTGGGTAATGGAGGTCGAAATCAAGGACTGTAGTTGTGGGTCTCCGAAAGGGTTCCGCTCGTGTGTTTCGAATGCAAAGAGTACGATCACACTATCCCGTAGGACAAAATGGTCGTAGGCCTTTACACCCGGCACAAGCAGGCCGATGGAAGAGCAGATGGAGTTATAGATACGATTAGCCATGAAGGATAGCGGGTTTTCACCTACGCACCTCGATGGATAATAATATCTATAACCCTAAATTCACGAGATTTCCCCCATTCGATACATCAGCTTGAATGGGGTTTATTTGATTGTGGGGATCGGTTTCCTACGGGCGCAAGCCCCCGTAGTTAATTACATCTTAGACCTCGGTCTAAGAAAACTCTCGATTAAGGATGTTAGATTATCTCCTCTAATGGGTTTAGTGTAAGGGTGAATTCTAGGCTTTCCTAATCAAAGAAGAATGTCCCAACTTGGTTTAATCAAATCATGCGTGGTTCAATCAACATCCGGCCGGCCAGGGGAGGTGAAAACTGGAGAAAAAGAAGAGAGGCAAAGCATCTCAAGCAAGCACGAGAGAAAGAAGGAAGTGGCGTCATCCGTGTGACGCGGATGGATAGGATTTATAGCTTCTGAAAAAGTAGAGAACTAACCCACCAATAAGGTGTATAGGGGTACACTCGTACCACTCACCTTTAGATCCTAAATCTATAAGAGATGCAGTGTTGTACACACAACACTAGCATCCACGACCTAGCTAATGCAGTCCTGGACTTATTCCTTGTCTGACAAAGGAAGCCAGCTAAAATCACCTAATCGTATAAAATCCATGCTGTACAGTCTGTATGAAAGATGGGAGGGTAGTTTAGACGCTGAAATTTGGGATCGACAAACTATAGAAATTCCTAATTGATCCCACACTTATGAGTGGTAAAATGCTTCTAAAACTAATGCAATTAAATCTTGATTTTAATTAGTTACTAATGCAATTTATGCTGGTTAAAGTCTCCAAATCAGATATGTATGAATTTTAAAAAGGCTTTATAAAATAATTTTTGAATGACTAAATTTCCCCAGGTCCGGCACTTCATCCTCATAGGCCAGATTATCCGGACTCTACCCGCAGGCGGGGAAATTTGTCTAGGAGGTGAGAGAATGCATGTATGCCACCCCGGACGATTCCGGCTATTCCCTAGAGTCGTTATGTTTCTATGTGAGTTAATCTTAAATTTTATTAAATAATTACGAGTAGAAAAATTTTATTCCTAAAGAGCCTAACGGTCAGACACAAGCACATGCAAGAAAGAAACCTATAAAAAGCATGCTGGTTCTACTGCGCAAACAAAGTAAGTAAATCACAGCACAGAAACAAAATCCCACGAAAAAGAATGTCCATGGCAAGTGCCATACAATATTACATCTCAAAGTACAGTAAGTAATGGTGGCCGGGCTCCACCGACAACAACCCGGAAACGACGCAAATCTTAAAATAAGGCATTTTTATATCTTCATTCTTCTTCTCCACTTTCTTGATTCGTCTTTGGATCGTCTTCGTTCTCTTCAGGTTCTTCGTAGTGACTCTCCCAAAAGGATATCCAAATGAAAAAGGAAACCCCCTGTAGGGGTTTACTTTTCCCTTTGGATTCCTCATAGTGAGTGCTCCAAAAGGATATCCAAATGAAAAAGGAAACCCCCTGTAGGGGTTTACTTTTCCCTTTGGATTCCTTTCTCTTTAAAAATGCCTTATTTTAACTTTTCACAATATTTACTAACAAATACATTTCAGCAGAAAGAAAAGAAAATCTAGACTCTCCTGCAAGGGTTATCCTAAGCAGTTATAATAAAAATCCATCCAAACAGTTATATATATAAATCAAAATGCACACCTCAATCACTTGGCCATGCTCTGATTATTGGGGGCTAAGCAGCTGAAGCAGGTACCTAAAGCAGTTATATATTATTTATTAATTTTAGCCCCCTTTTAGCAGCATTACATGAGCACGGCCACCTGCAGGAAGATAGCATTAGTATAGAAGGGCGTGCCTAACCTATGGGTATTCTAACGTCACAACCACAGTGCAGAAAGAAAACTAGAAGAACATCACAGAAAAGCATCACAGAAAACCCACGGAAAAAGCTACCACAAGTACTAAGCAAACAGCACACGGGTCACATGCAGAGCGTCACAGCAAAGTACAGAAAAGAAAAGAACAGCAGAACAATAACTTAACCTAAAGCTAATAGTCGTGTCCTAACAAACCAGTCTAAGTGTGTGTAGGTTGTGTGGTTTTGGTAGATCCTAAATAGGATAATTTAGTTAGAGTTGTATGTATTTTTACTTGTTTGTTGAAAAGGGCAAAGGAGAGATTTTGGTTAAAGTTCAAATATTAGTATTTTAGGATTGATTTTAGGATGTTTTTATTTTTAATGTTTGATTAACCACCACCTTTGTTTTACACCGAGGCCGTGAGGTTTTATTTCACCCTCCTTGGGGCTAACTTAATAGCCTCGTAGGCCTGGGTTACCCAGTGATAGTTAACTCTGTTGATTTGTTTTAGTTTGTTATTAAAAGAAAAGAAAAGGGGTAAATTAAATAATTTATTAATCAAGATTTGAATTAAGTCGATTAGGAAACATTAATTTTATATTTTGTCACTCTATTAGATCCATTCGTGGCGTTGTGCCACCAGGCACGAGGAACCAGCCTCCTTAGGACACTTAGCCCCGCAGCCCGGAGTAGTCCATCCAATAAACTTCACTTTTAGAGCGGTTGTTGTGTATTAAGGGATTTGTTGGTTATTTTTAACAGATTATTCTAAGTTTGACCTTTATAAATCTCTTATCCTAATGAGTTTAGTTTGTAATTTAATCTCCTAATATAATCTACATCTTTTAGATTTTAAATTGATTATGAATCAATTATTAAATTATTTAGGATTGATTTAGGTTTACATTTTAGAATTAGAAGTTTAATGATTATAAATGTTAATAATAAATTGATTAAGAATTAAGTGTTTTAATAGATTTTAAAGAATTAAATTAGAATTAGTTGGTTGATTATTAGTAGATTAAGAAAACAAAACCTGAATCTAGGAAAACGTGTCACTAAGTTTTTTGTTGTTTTAATGTCTCTATCCTATAGGGAGCATGCATCCTAAGTCTATATTTTCTAAGACTCAATCCTTAATTTTTGTCCTTAGATGTCATTAGTGTTGTAGGATCAAAAAGTTGTATTGTTTTCTAATTCCTAAGACCTTCTATACGGATGTCATAGGTTTTTAGGGATCTAAAAAAAAAATAAAAATAAAAGCAATCCTAAATATATAATTGAAGCTTCTAAGGCCCTAAGGGTGGGAAGCGTACAACCAATCTAGGCCCCTAAAGGTTTTCTAAGTTTTAGAAAACTTACAGCACCGGGGGCTATGACCCGGTGGTTCCGCCCGTAGCGCCCCTACTAGATGAGTAGGGACGACTGATACTTGGATCCCATTGTCCTAGCTCCAGCTCCAAGTGCTCCTTGTCCATTGCTTTCCACAAAAGGTACCTCGCAAGACATAGAAAAGACATGTATTAGAGCAGTTCTATAAATAAACAACAGTGTAAGGAAATGGAAAATGCAATAAAAACTTGAACATACCTTTTGTTATTTGTTGAGCCACTTGTTCTTTAGGTTCTCCTTGTTTTGCAAGCATGTAGCACCAAAAACATAAAAGAAAATGGCGAAGAAAACTAACGAAAAATCGAATACAAAAAGGGGTGTAGGCATTGTTGTTATTGGACACACTTCGTATAAGTCAAGTGCATCCTATTATATCAACAATGCCCTTTGTTGTTCCCACTCCGAATAAAGCACTTGATACGTTTAAGACCTCTACTCACAACCTACTACAAATAAAGCTTAAAAAAACAACTAAGGAAAATAGACTTTTTAAAGCTAAACTTAGAGCTAAACTCTATCTGTTTTGCACTGATCCCAAAATTCTATACTTTTAGAGACTAACATTCGAGAAAGAATCCAAAGGAGTAAGGATTGTCCTGCTCCAAAGAGGACACTAAGGACTTCTAACATAAAATTCCTTAAGGTTTTAAATCCTACCAACTCACTTTTGAAATAAATATTAAAATAATCTAACTCAAATGAAGAAACCATAATCATTCTCAAAAGGCGCTAAGGGACACTACTACACAAGTCTAAAAAAATCCAACATGACTTATAAGAACCTCTAAACTAAGTGTCACACAAAAATCCTATAAGGATCATCTATCAAAATCACTATTTTGTTTTGACACAAAACCCTACCAAAATACCTAATAATCAAGTGCTTCTCCTCTTTATTTGGAGTGGGGTAAAAAAAATAAAGCTTTCCAACGAGAAGGTTTTATAGAAACCTTTCATTGTAGAGCTATCGTCACAAAACATTCATAAACATTTTTTTTTTTTTTCAATAAAGTCTTTCAATGTAAAACAATTCACAAAAACCTTCAACCATAAATATACTCACAAGATTCTTTTAAAACCAAGCATTTTTTTAAAACTTTCCCAAAGCATCCTTAACATAAAACAAATCATACAATTTCTCAATATAAAGCAAAAAAAAGTAAAATTTATCCAACATGAAACCACACATGTATTTGATGTTTAGAACTCAACATTTTCTATCAAAGAGAAGGCAATGATACGAGGGGAGTTAATGTAACTTGTCTTTCTCATGCTTAAAGAAAGTATTTTAATAACATAAACAACGATGCATAAAGGCTTTTATCCCATAATACATTAAAGTCATTTCATAGATATGCCACCTTACATTGGAACCATAGACCTTTTGAAAATTAAAACCAACATGGAACATGAATCGAATTTTTTTGCAACGAACCTATTAAACTTACTTCTAATATCAAATTTATAACCAAAGTTTGCAAAAGGATGCGGAACCGCCAAACTGAAAGGAAGAAGGAAGAAACAACAATACTTCATATCAACCAACAAGACAACTAGTGCATTTACCGTTGAAACCCAAGGTTCATAAGAAAGGAAATTTAATGCCACCTCTCCAACCATAAAAAAAAAACAATAGCATGAGTGAAACCACAGGAAATTCACAAAACACATGAAAATTTCTTCCCAAGCATGTATGGGATGTATAAACACTTACTAATTATAAATATAAACCTTCCATTTACCACATGATTTAGAATAAACATAGATTCCTTCCAACAAATTATACCTATTTATATATATATATATATGTTTTCGCTACAGGCCACCAATGATTCTAAGTAACTCTCTAATTAAAATCTATGACTTTACTCTCATGCCAAAAACATATCCACGAAAGCTTTTCAACAAGATCTCATAGTGATGTCAACTAATAGTGTAAGAGTGGAATGCTAAAGAAAGTAAAGGTCCCAATTCAAATCTTTTAACATGTGCATTTTTTTTTTTGAGACATGACAAGCTTTATAACATTTCGTAGTCTACGCATTGATGTACATGATATAAGCCATAAGCAAAACATCATCGAAATTCCGACAAAATCAATACGTTTAACACCAAGATGATATTCATCATGTATTAACTAACTTTTTTTTTTTTTTTTGCCAAATATATACGCTCAAAGAAAACTTGAGAAGGAGGGTTTCCATTCAAATAAAGCTTTTCAACTATTCCTTCAACGATATTCTATCAAACAACTTGTGTGTAATGTTTTGTAAGGTTTCATGTAATAAACTAGCATTGATCACAAATCATCGCAAATTTTCTACATTTATGCTTTCTTGACATTGTTACGAAATACTCTACTCAAAGTTCATCAAAGATATTTCTATATGCATATTTTTGTTAAGAAATCTACATGGCTTTTACTACCTCTCCTTATCATATGATGATTCGTAAATAGACATGAGCTTCACAACAAAGATCCTTTTCAAACGCACAAATTTATCCTAATTAGTATGCCACTTTTACTTATATCTCAAAACTTATCTATGGGAGAACTAAGGAACAATAGAAATACTTGAAGTTAGCTAAGAAAAAAAAAGTGAAAGACTATTCTCCATAAACTATTTTATCAGAAACATAACAATGGGCAAACCCCAAACTTTGTCAATACCAAATAGATTTCCTTTTGCCAACATAGTTTGGAAACAAACAGTGAAGTTATCATGCTTCTAAAAAAAAAAAAAACTCCTTTACATATGATAAAGAAAGAAATCCATAAAAGGTGCTCATGACCTATCTTATTCTTACCATGGTTGACAACACATGTAAGATGCATCTGGGGAGATCTTAATAAGAAAAGAACTATATTAGATTTCTATACAAACAGAACAATGATGACCCTCTTTCAACAATGTTTATCAAGTGGCTTGCATGTGATGTTAAAGCTACATAAAGAAATATAAAATTAAGGATTCAAGATCAGTGAAGGAGGTAGCAAAGCAAGCCATCGATTTCTTAAACATGAGATAACTTATGAAACCTTCACATAAAAACACGCTCATAGAGCTTTCATCTCAAAGTACCTCGCTCGCATGCTTCGGTAAAGAGCAACATGATCTCCCATGATCTCTCTTGAAGGCATTTCACCAAACACTTGGTGTGCATGATTTTATAGAGAAACAACATGACTTCTCATGATCTCAAACAATTCACATCTAAAACTCTAGGAGATATAACATAGATCAAGAATAACTTTGATATATTAATTGCTCATTCTCAAACAACAAATCACTTTGGTTAATAACACATAGAGCTACTCATGACTAGCAACAACTTTTCCATATTTTCCAAAAGCATTAACATATCATTTGGCACACAAACAAACACCATGAAACTAAACAAAATGGAACGATAGGTAATGCTCTATCAAGCTCATCTCAACTGAAATCAAATCATTTCAACTTCATATGGTGAAGAAATACTAGCTAGATGAGGAGAAGAAAGAAAGCAAGGGAAAAAGAGAAAGAATAGAAGAAGAAGGAAGAAGAAAGAGTAGGTGAGGAAGAAGAAAAATACTCACAAAAGAGGAGTTGGGCCTTAGTGAGGACGGCGTCGATCGGGACTCGCGAACAAAGGGGGGTTGGGTTCGGTCTTCACGAACGCAGGGAGGCCGTCGTCAAGCTGGAGTCACGCGAACAGGGGGGGATCGAGGAGGCGTCGGGTTCGGTCTGGCTGGAGCTCGCGAACTCCAAGGGGCTTCGGCCCGTCGGTTCAGAACAAAGAGAACGAGAGAGGGAGGGTCGGGAGGCTAGGCGTCGGGCTGGGGTTCTGGGCGCTGGAAGCTCGTCGGCCTGGCTGAGGCCGTGCGAATAGCAGAGGGAAAGAGAGGGAGGGAGCCGCGCGTGAGAGAGCTGTGTCGAGAGAGGGAGAAGGCGTCGTGTCTCTCGAGCTCGGAGCCTTCGCTATGAATAAATTGAGTTCGTTGCCGCAAGAGGAAGCCCGCTTCTTCGTATCCGTTGCCGCAGCAGCTCAAAACACGCGAAAGGAAACTTCTTTCTGAAGCGGATCGCTGCTTCGCCTGTGGAAGATCACCGAAATCACGCTGAAACCTCGACTAAACCGTTGATTCGATCCAAGCCATCCAATTTATTTCCTGATTTAGAAAATGAATTCAAAATTTATTTAAAAGGGTGGATGGATTTTAGTAGAATTATAATGAACTAAATCAGGTCCATATTAGCTAGGCTTAGATCAGACTCGAGCCCGGGTTCGACTCGATTCGAATCAAATCAGGTTCGAGTCGGCGCAACGAATTTTAATTGAACGAAATTAAATTCAAAATAAGCATCAATTTAAATCCAATTAAGTACGACATGATGAAAGCAAATTAATCGAGTCTAACTGAACACATTCGAGTCCGATCCGGCTCGAGGTGGGTCAATTCGAGCTCAAATTGGGCTCGACGGGGTTCGATTAAATCGATTGAAAGAGCTCGAGCATGATCGAGTCAAAATCGAGGTCAACAAACGGACCCCCAACATATGCGGCGAACAACGGGTGAACCGTATATGTTGGCGTTGACCTTCCTAGCTCTAGGAAGATGCAACTCTAGGGTCAAGAAGCAGAACTAGATCAACAATGAGGGATTCAAATAAAGCAGCTCAACTATCTGCCTCACCAAAGCGGCAGAATAGGAGAAGAGAAGTCTCGTGCTCACACGAGTAGAACTGAAACAAGCTCATAAAAAGTCCAAAGGAAATTCAACGATCACCTAGAGAACAAATCTAAGATGATATGAAGAGTAGGGAAATCAATAATCATTTGGAAATCAAAGGAAATATTAGAAAGCAATAATCAAAGAAAAAGCAAAGAGAGTAATCAAATACGGAGAAATCGTCTGTTTGCCTGACCAGATCGAAAAAGCAGAACAGAAGGGAAAAGAAAGATCTCACATTCACCTGACCAGATCGAAACAGTGAATGGAGAAAGACTCGATGCTCACCTGACCGGATCGAAACAGTGAACATGAGCAGAAACAGAAAAGAACCAACCGTCTGCCTGACCAGATCGAAACAGCAGAGCGGGAGGGAAAAGAAGAATCTCACATTCACCTGACCAGATCGAAACAGTGAATGGAGAAAGACTCAATGCTCACCTGACCGGATCGAAACAGTGAACATGAGCAGAAACAGAAAAGAACCAACCGTCTGCCTGACCAGATCGAAACAGCAGAGCGGAAGGGAAAAGAAGAATCTCACATTCACCTGACCAGATCGAAACAGTGAATGGAGAAAGACTCAATGCTCACCTGACCGGATCGAAACAGTGAACATAAGCAGAAACAGAAAAGAACCAACCGTCTGCCTGACCAGATCGAAACAGCAGAGCGGAAGGGAAAAGAAGAATCTCACATTCACCTGACCAGATCGAAACAGTGAATGGAGAAAGACTCAATGCTCACCTGACCGGATCGAAACAGTGAACATGAGCAGAAATAGAAAAGAACCAACCGTCTGCCTGACCAGATCGAAACAGCAGAGCGGAAGGGAAAAGAAGAATCTCACATTCACCTGACCAGATCGAAACAGTGAATGGAGAAAGACTCAATGCTCACCTGACCGGATCGAAACAGTGAACATGAGCAGAAACAAAAAAGAACCAACCGTCTGCCTGACCAGATCGAAACAGCAGAGCGGAAGGGAAAAGAAGAATCTCACATTCACCTGACCAGATCGAAACAGTGTGAATGGAGAAAGACTCAATGCTCACCTGACCGGATCGAAATAGTGAACATGAGCAGAAACAGAAAAGAACCAACCGTCTGCCTGACCAGATCGAAACAGCAGAGCGGAAGGGAAAAGAAGAATCTCACATTCACCTGACCAGATCGAAACAGTGAATGGAGAAAGACTCAATGCTCACCTGACCAGATCGAAACAGTGAACACGAGTAGAAAAGGAAAGGGAGTTCTACATCTGCCTGACCATATTCGCAACAGCAAATGAGAACAGCTCAATATCCACCTGACCATATTCGCAACAGCAAATAAAGAGCTTCCCAAAAGGTCTATTGTCCGCCTGACCAGATCGAAACGGCAAGACAAAAGACAAAGTCCAATATTCACCTGACTAGATCGAAACAGTGAATAAGGACGACTCGATGTTCGCCTGACCAGATCGAAACAGCGAAACAAAGAGTCAGCAGAAAACTCAACAACCCCCAAACAGGAAAATAAAACAGGGGGAATGAAGAGGCGGTGAAGTATGCCTCCCAGGGACTCTGTCGGGCACCCAACCAGGAAGGGAGTCAACATTCGCCTGACCAGATCGAAACAGCGAATGAGAACGGCTCAAAATCCACCTGACCATATTCGCAACAGCGAATAATGAGCCCTCCCGAAAGTCTAATGTCCACCTGACCATATTCGCAACGGTGGGACAAAAGAAAAAGTCCAGCACTCACCTGACCAGATCGAAACAGCGAGTGAGGACAACCCAATATTCGCCTGATCAGATCGAAACAGCGAAACAAAGGGGGAAAGAGAAAGGGAGTTCAGCATTCGCCTGACCATATTCGCAACGGCGAATGAGAACAGCTCAATATTCACCTGACCATATTCGCAACAGCGAATAAAGAGCTTCTCAAAAGGTCTAATGTCTGCCTGACCAGATCGAAACAGCAGGACAAAAGACAAAATCTCACATTCACCTGACCAGATCGAAACAGTGAATGGAGAAAGACTCAATGTCTGCCTGACCATATTCGCAACGGCGAGACAAAGAGTGAAAATCACCTCTACAACCACCCGACGCACATGTACGTGGTGCTGTGAGGGAAAGAGAAGTAAGCAATCCATCACCTAAGAAATTCCAAACTTAATATTATAATTACCACATGGTAGAGGACAAATCGTCGTGGCCATGAGTAATTAAAATATAAGTAGTATTTCTTTAGGGTAAAACATGAAGTAATCGACTAATGTATATCTCTCTAAGAAGAGGAACATACAAACAAGAGAATAATCTCGTATCAATGGAATAGTAATAGGAGTGGCAAGGGGACACACTTGCCACTAAGAACCACAATCATATCTCAAAAATTATTGATTACTAAAGAAATCACAGTGGTAACACCCATGCTAACTGATGGGACCCTGTGAAAAGTATGAGCAACATTTATGTATCTAAAAGAGGCTGCTCTAAAAGCGAAATCTCAATGAGAAAATATATCGTTTGAAAGAAATAGCGGATCGACTTTCTGCTAGAAGATCAAAATCCACTAAAAAGTGATGTTAACATCTAGAGCCAGATGTACCACATCACAAATAAGGAAGAACAACATCCCTTTAAAAGTAAACGACCATAATCGAAGAAACGAACATACAGTCATCTCCTACACAATCATCGAAATGCTTTAAGGAGAGACAGGAGGGACTTTGGGCTCTTGGAGCGTAGAACCGGGTTCCACCTGTGACAAGGGCAACCGATTCTTTCTCAACTAAGAGCTTCCCTCTTTTCTTCTTTTTATTATTATTATTATTATTTTTTTTTTTTTTTTTTTTTTTTTTTTAGAGATATGAATCAAGTATACTGGAACATAAAGAGGGGAAAATTGTTGGCTTTGATATCCCAGGCCACACTCGCCACATGAGTGAAACTGGGGAGAGAAAAATTCACCGAGTGACAATGGATCAACATCACTATACTTGACAAATATAGACCAATGATGGACCCAGTGTTACATTCCACAGAAATTCGAGCTAGTAGTTTTGGTATCCCAGACCACACTTGAAGGGGACAAATGAAACTGGGGAGAGACAACCCTTATAGGGGTCAGAGAGGAAGATCTCGTGCAACAATACCATAGTGATTAGTGAATATGAACGTCAGCACAAACATCCCTACGGCGTATTTACATACAACCTTTGAAGACAATCTCATACTTTGCATGACGAACATCACGTGGTAGAGGATAAATCGTCGTGGCCACGGACTGCCGAAAAGTACAAGAAAATTTTCAAAGTTATATTTATACATAGGGATATTTACAAGTGGCGGGGGATGCCCCTTGCGATGTGCAGACTCAAGCGTAGTACTTTCTCAAGTACTGCCCATTAATGACAGGCATGGGATGAACACCATTTGCATCAACTAGCAAATAAGATCCACCTTCATATACTTGCTCTACAACAAATGGGCCTTCCCAGATGGGCTCAAACTTACCACCTCGACGACGGCGCGAGATGATAGGCCTACGCAAGACAAGGACTAACTCACCGACCTGAAAAGCACGAGGTCGGACGAGGCGATCATGAGCCTGGGCCATCCGGGCCTGGTACAACTTAAGGTTCTGATGAGCTTGCAAACGGAGCTCTTCTAAACCATCAAGTTCTTCCAACCGTAGTCGGGCATTATCCTCACGAGACAAATTGTGGCTAACTGCTACACGCAACGAAGGGAGCTCGATCTCAAGTGGGAGGACGGCTTCAACCCCAAAAGCTAAAGCATATGGTGTACACTGAGTAGGAGTACGGTATGTAGTCCTATAAGCCCATAATGCTTCAGGCAATTTGTCGTGCCATTCTCTTTTATTTGCCACAAGTATCTTTCTTATCAATTGGACTAAGGTTTTATTGAATGCTTCAGCCAAACCATTAGCCCTAGGATAGTAAATCGAGGAATACCGCCAATTTATGTTATGGCGGCGGGCAAATCTAGCAATTTTGGTGCTTCTAAAAGACGGGCCGTTATCCGAAATTATACGGCGCGGAACACCAAAGCGGTAGACAACATGATCGCGGAAGAAGCGCATCACGTCTTCTGATTTGACTTCCTTAAGCGGGACAGCTTCTGCCCACTTAGAGAAGTAATCAGTAGCAGCCAGGATAAACCTATGACCCTTAGAAGAAGGAGGGTCAATAGGACCCACTACATCCGTGCCCCAACTCTCAAAAGGCCAAGAAGACATAGTGGGGTGTAACGGATTAGGAGGTTGGTGAATAACAGTATTATGAATCTGGCATTGGTGGCACTTCCTAGCGTGCTCCATACAATCACGGATCATTGTCGGCCAGTAATAACCTAGGCGTTTAATTCTGACCTTCATCTTAGGTCCGGACTGATGAGCACTACAAAGTCCCTCGTGCACCTCGCCCATGACCTTACGAGCCTCCTCGTTGTTGAGGTAACGTAACCACATCTGGTCGAAAGAGCGTCGGTATAGGGTTTCATTCACATATGAAAATGATAAAGCTCTCTTCCTAATTTGAGCGGCAAGAGAACGATCATCTGGAAGCTTTCCACGCTTCAAGTACTCAACAAAGGGGACTCTCCAATCGGACTCTTCCTCAACAGCATACACTGCGAGGGTCTGATCGGGAAAAGACAAGTCAGCGGGACACAAAGCTTGTCGGTATTGGACAACAACCGACACCGGATTTCCATTCGGGTCAGCCAACTCCTTAGCAAGTTTAGCTAGCGCATCCGCTCTACCGTTTTCAGATCGAGGGACTCTAACTAAAGTTACTTCAGGAATCAAACACAGGAGTTCCATTGCCTTGTCGTGGTAAGGCAAGAGCTCAGGTTTGAGAACTTTGAAAATTCCAGCAACTTGATTAATAATTAGTTGGGAATCTCCAAAGATCTTCACCCGCACAATACTCATCTGAATGGCCAACTCAAGTCCTACAATTAAAGCTTCGTACTCAGCTTCATTATTAGTACGAGGCTCAGAAAGACTGTAAGAGTAACGAAGGGTGTGGCCTTCAGGAGACACAAAAACAAGCCCTAAACCTACCCTAACAACAGGAGTTTCGTAAGGTCGTAGTGATTTGATGGAAGAGGCTCCATCAAAATAAAACTCCCAAGTAGGGGACTCCTGCTCTTCCACACTCATGACTAATTCATCGGGCAAATCGTCGTTAAGTGGAGAATCTGCAGGGATCGGGTGAGAGGCAAGAAAGTCAGCTAGAGCCTGTCCTTTGACGGCCCGCTGAGGGACAAAGGTAATATCAAACTGCAGTAAAATCATGGACCAACGTGCTAAACGACCTGACAAAGTCGGACGGGTCATCAGGTACTGCAAAGGATTGACTCGAGAAATCAAACTGATCTTGTGTGAGAGCATGTAGTGTCTAAGCTTCTGCACAGCAAAGATCAAAGCCAAACACTGCTTTTCCATTGCCGGGTATTTTAGCTCTGCAGGAATTAATCGTCTGCTAAGGTAGTACAAGGCATTCTCTTTGCCTTCCTCATTTTCTTGAGCTAAAAGTGCACCAAGCGACTCATTCAAGGCAGTAGTGTAAAAAATCAACGGTCTACCAGGGATGGGTGCAGCTAACACTGGGGGATTCGTCAGGTAGCGCTTTATGCTCTCAAAGGCCTCCTGACAATTCCTATCCCAATGGAAGCGGGCATCCTTCTTCGCTAGAGCAGCAAAGGGATGACATCTACCGACAAGATTGGAGATAAATCTCCGCAAGAAAGCAAGCTTACCCTGGAAAGACCTCAACTGGGTAAGACTCCTAGGGGGTTTCAAGTCCACTATGGCCTTAATCATGGAGGGATCAATTTCAATGCCACGGTAGCGAACAATGAAACCAAGAAACTTCCCCGCAGTGACACCGAATGCACACTTTAAGGGATTCATCTTCAAATCATGCTTTCTTAAACGCTCAAAAACGATTCGTAGGTCTCGGAGGTGATCACTACGGACCTTGCTTTTGACCACTAAATCATCCACATAGCATTCAACTTGCTCATGAATCAACTCATCAAAAATGATAGTCATGGCACGTTGATAGGTGGCACCAGCATTCTTAAGGCCAAAGGGCATCACCTTGTAACAAAACACACCTATGGGGGTGCGAAAAGCAGTGAATTTCTCATCTTCAGGGGCCATCTTAATCTGATTGTAACCAGATGAACCATCCATGAAGGAGAAAATGCTATGGGACGAAGCAATATCAACCATGAGTTCAGGGATAGGAAGAGGAAAATCGTCCTTAGGACATGCCTTATTCAAATCACGGAAGTCAATACAGACACGGATCTGACCATTCTTCTTCCGGACTGGAACAACATTGGCAAGCCAAGTGGGATACTTCTCTTCACGAACAAAACCAGCTTCTATAAGCTTCTTAGTCTCAGCGATCACCTGTTGTTCAATCTCTAACCTCATCCGACGAGGTGACTGCTTAACAGGGACTGCATCAGGACTAATAGCTAACTTATGGACTGCTACTTCCGGATCTAAACCGGGCATCTCTGTGTAGTTCCAGGCAAAGCAATCTCTAAACTCAGAAATGAGTGCAACATACTCTTGAGCCTCTGACTCGGATAACAAAGCGCTATGAAAGATAGGCCGAGGATCCGATTCAGTGCTCAAATTGATCTCACACAATTCGTCCATGGCAGAACTGGCGCCATCTTCGAATTCTCGTGGAGCTTCAAGGACCCTGTCCTCATTCTCTTCCGGGTCTTCATCATCGGCAACGGAAACGACCGGATAAGAATGAGAAACAACATGAATGTTGGCGGAAGGGGACTGATTCTCTTGAGAATAGCCTATGCCCTGCCCAGTTCGAGGAAAATCAGTTCGCCAAATACGGGCTTGCTGTTGGGCCTGTCTACCTGACCAAGTCGAAGGGACAATGCCTCGCTCAACGAAGTTATCAACAGCGGGGGAAAAGTACCGGGGAACTGGCATGATCTCATCGTCCACAGTGGATTCCACAGGATCCTGTATGTCAGTACTCCGTGGGACACCTACACTATGAAACAACGATGCATGCCAAGCAGATTGTGGTGGTACATAGAGAGTATGCAGCTCTTGTACAGAGCGCCTATCTAAGGGTAGTGCACCACGAACGCTAGTGGGAGGTGTAGGGGAAGGTTGAGGAGGAGATTCCTCAATTCTCATCCCGTACATCTGGCGAGACAGGGATTGTCGACTAGTAGTCTGACGTCCGACATCTCCGTCGTCGTCTGAATCACTATCAACAACTAAACCACCCTGAGGTATCAAATTCCTATGAAACATGGGATAGGAATTGTGATCAACACTAAAGGCAGGCAAAGGAACCGAATGACGAGGAACATCAATCATCTCATCATCAGAGTCAGACTCAACAGTCAAAGAGGAAGTGTACAAGTGCGGGGGAGGAGGGATTCGAGTATCAAAGTTTCTCGGAGGGCGAACTGACTCTCTACCTCGACCTCTACCACGCAATCCTCTACCTCTACCAGGGGGAACATCGCGCCTGAGTACGAACCGTAAAGATTCATCCAGGTCTTCAGTGGAAACATCTGCTCCAATCCCAACCTGTGATGGACCCTGTGCTAGTGGTTGTATAGGACCCTGTGCAAGTGGCTGCATAGGACTCTGTACAATACCAGCGGGTATCACCGGTGACTGGGCAGGGGGAGGTCTACGAGCTTTCCGAGGCATATAATGCTCGGCATCATCATAAACGGAGACTTCATGCACGACAAAAGGTTGAATATCTCCAAGGATGGAAAACTCTACATCATTCCTCATATACTTCATGCATTGGTGCAGTGTAGAGGGCACCATTCCATATTCATGTATCCAAGGCCTTCCTAAGAGAGCCTTGTATGAGGTATCTGCCTCAATAACATGAAACTTTGCCTCAGTCAAAAGATCTCCAAAGCGCAAAGGCAAAGTGATGGAACCCAGAGCTCGCTGACCCTGATCATTAAAATCCTTCAGCATAATCTTATCTGAAGTTAGTTTCAAATGTCCAAGGGAGAGGCTTTCTAGGGTGGCATGATTAAGGATATTAACTGAAGCTCCTTGGTCAATGAGCACCCTGTTCAACTCATAACCATTTACTTCAGTGGTGACGTACAAGGGACGGTTATGATCGGAAGTTCCTAAAAGGAGATCCTGGTCTGAAAAGGTAATGCATGGCATCTCTCTCAAATAACATGCATCCTTAACTGACTCAGTGGCAAAGAAAGCTTGATAAGACTCTGGTTCAAGCAAAGCTTTCACCAAAGTCTCTCTCAAGTCAGAAGACATCATAAGTGCATCGTACACACTAAGAAGAGAAGGAATCTTTCTCAAATGAGCCAACACATTGTAATCAACATCCAACTGAGGGCCTTTCCCCTTCTCTTTAGCAGGTGCTTGAGGAGGAGGGATAGGATCATCCTGTTGGGTAATGATGTTTCTATCTTTCTCTTTATTATTCTTAGCCATTTTAGGTGGTAGTACTTTTCCTGAACGCAACTGTATCTCTTGTATTGAATCAGATTCAATAGAGGACTCATTTGGTTCAGATATTATGGCTTGTGTTGGTTCAATAAAAAGTGACTGAGGAGTGTTCTCGGATTCATCTTCTGAATCCATGTAACAACCTCCTTCAGGCATAGCAAACACGGGCTCTTCTTCACACTCAAACTCTTCTCCAAAAGAAGGATCATCATCATTACTATTTTCAGAAATAAATAAAACAGAAGAAGAACGAGTGCTAGAAAAAGTAGAACTAGAAGGAGCAAGACACCAAAAATAGCCAGAATCATCTTCTTCCATTAATTCCTCATCAGTTGAAGGGAGAACAAAATCCTTCAGCGTAAGTGCTGGAAGAGATCCTGTCTTCCCTTCAGAAGTTACAACAAATTTCTCTCTTTCATACATCTTTCTAATACAAGTAGAAGTAGAAGAAATGTGCTCAGTAGGCACTACAACAGAAGAAGAGAAAGAAACTGGCAAAGGAACTGGGCTGGCAACTGTCGACTTGGCCTGTGGGGGCCTCCTCTCAACTGCCTCTGAACTCTGAACTGCCCGTCTGATCATACCCCTTGTCTTGCGAGAGAGTGCAAGCTGCCACTCCTCCCCAGAACTAAGAGGTGCTCTACTGTCACTGCTCTGAACACCACACTGACTGTCACTCTGACTGGAGCTAGTAACCATCTGAACTATCTGAGCAACCTTGCCCCGAGGATGTACCAAATCACTGTCCTGCAAGTGAATCTCACCACTAGCCATAAGGCTTTCCACCCTATCTTTGAACACATAGCAATCTTCAATCACATGGCCAATATGCTTATGAAATGGGCAATACAAAGGATGCTCTGTTTGCCCTTCCTCTTCTACTCTCTTGTTGGGTGGAAATGTCAGAATGTTTTTCTTAATCAGAAACTTGAAAATCTTCTTTACACTCTCCCTTTTAAAAGGATACTCCTTGCTAAGCTTTTCTTGTAAGTACTGTTGGCTTTCAGGAGTTCTGTAAGAGGGCCTAGGCTGCTGACCCTGTGGTCGTGGCTGAAACTGACTAGGAGGCTGTACTGGTGGTGGTAACTGAGATCGGGGCTGAAACTGAGGTCGTGGTGGTGGTGGGCGCTGTGGTACTGAACTAACCATGGGCCTCTTGCCCCTATCAAGAGCATCAGAAGTACTATGCACCTCTCCCTTCCTAGGAGGTGGTGCCCCAGAAAACTCCAAACGCTGAGGTCTACGGATGGGTTGACTCACAGCCTTAGGAGGGACTGCACTGGGTATGCTGTCCTGCAGGCTGGTGACTTTGGTTAACAACTTCTGAAAGGTTCGAATGCTGAAACCCTTCAGATAAGGAGCAATAGGACCATCAATGTTCTTCAACAGAATCTCAACTGCATGCTGCTCTTGCAGTTGAGGTTCACACTGAAGACTAAGGTTTCTCCATCTAACTATATAGTTAAGTAGAGACTCGTGGGGGCGCTGTCTGGTCACTACCAACTCACCAACAGTCACTCTATGCTCTGTACTAATGAACCTCTGCACAAATAACTGCTCCATCTCAGCAAAAGTGTGAACTGAGTCATTAGGGAGATCGGCATACCACTCAAATGCCACTCCCCCTAAGCTGCTGACAAACAATCTCAGCATCAATGCATCATTTCCTCCAATGTTACAACATATGGCCCGATATTGAGCCACATGTTGTTTTGGGTTTCCAAACCCATCAAAAACTCGAAAGCGGGGAGGAACGAAACCAGCGGGATAAGGCTCCCGCTCGTACTCTACCGGGTAGGGGCGACCTCTACGAACAGAATCTCCAGACTTTCTAGAAGCTATAGCCTGGTCAACCCTCTGTGCAATCATGTCCTGAATCTGAACGGGTGACAGCTGAACCGACTGACTCTGAACTGGTGCACTCAACTGTACTGCTGGTGGAGACATCGGAACCGTCCTCTGGACTCTATCAACTCTAACAGGCTCTGGGGCTGGCGACTGTGGTGCTACTGGCTCGTCTCTGGATGTAGTAGGAGTGACTACATCCATAACATGGGGTGTAGCCCCCAACGCCGTCAACTGGGCGGTCATCGCCGCCATGGCTCTAGCCATCTCCGCCATCTGAGACTGCAACTGCAAAACCGTGACATCTGTGTCTACTGAACGGGGAGGTCCACCTTGTGCTGAGGTGGAAGGTACATCAGCCTCCCCTTGCTCCTCTAAATCATCGCACTGCTCATGCTGCTCATCTGACGTGCCTCGTCTCGTGACAACACAAACACGGTGAACGGGGATGTCTTCGTCTGACTCCTCTGTAAGCAAGTCATCATCGGAGAGGGCCTGACAAAGGGCATCTATGTATGGACCCATAGGAAAAGAAATCCTAAGGGGACTAGGAGAAGCAACTGGCTCCACTCGAGCCGGGGCACTACTATCAACATCTACTGCATCAACATCCATCTGAACTGGCACTGACACTGAAGGGACTGTGTCAACTCTACGAATCGTACCAACAGTCTGCTCTGTCTCGACAGGCTCCTCCACCTGCCGGCGTCTCCAAACCCATCTACTACGACGGGACCCGGTAGGAACATCTAACTGAGTGGAGGGGGCAACTACAACTGATCCAAGCTGAGGTCGGACAGGCTCTAACTGTGGGCGACGTCCGTGACGGCGAGGGCGTCGTCCAACAGCAAGGGCACCTGCTTGAGGTCTATCAGTGGGAACAACTCTAGTCTGCTGCCGAGGTGGCTGTCCTCTCTGCCACCGGTAACTCTGTCTAACTGACTGCCGCTGCAACTGGACGTGCACCTGAGAGATCTGATGGAGTAACCTCTCCTCACTTACACGCCCTCTACCGCGCGCTGAACGGATAATGCTTCGGATCCTCTGAGTGAGGGTCCGAGTGACAGTATCCCTGGGGACTCGAGCGCGAGGAAGAGTAGTGGGGACAGGAGGGGCTGCTGCGATGTGGGCAGCGTCCTCCTCATCACCACTATGCACTAGAGGGGAAAAGCGTCCTCCTTGGACTGCGTCGATCTCAGGGGCAACTACAACATCAGGAGTGGGGGTAACTACACGACGTGGCTCCCGCTGTAAGGGAACCATCCTCTGCTGAACCGGCTCCTGCTGAGCCACAGAATCTGCCATCCGCTGAACTGCCGCATCGGATGCCGCTAATCGCAATCTCCTGTTCCTATTCCTCCTAGCCCTTCTCCCAAGGCCGGAGGTGGAGGAAGAAGCTACATCAGTACCCACAGACGGTACTGGAGGAACAGGGACTACTGACTGGGGGGGTGTCGGGGTCTCCCGGCAATCTCGGGGTGAGAGAGCCGGGTGAACACAGAAACCCGACGGGTAGGAGGTGGAGGAAGCTCGGCCTGAGCCACCCTCTTCCTCGAAGAGGAAGGAGGAGGGGAAACTCGAGCACGAGGGGCCTCTACCGGGGCAGCAGGTGAAGGTACGACTGGCTGCCGGCGCTGAGGGGCCGGAGCCACACGAACAACTGGAGCAGCAGGCGCTGGCCGCCTGACTGCTGGACGTGCTGGCTGAACAGGGAGTGGCCTAGGCACTGGCTGCCTAGCCACGGGGCGCACTGGCTGTGCACGGACAAGAACGGGACGAGCGGGTGCCCGGGCTGGCTGCCGAGCAACTGGTCGTCCAAAAGGTCTCATAGCTGCGCGTCCTCTCCTCTGAGGTGGAGAGAATGCGACAGCCTCGGAGGGGGTCGGCCCGCCAAGAGTGACGTACGCCGAATCGGTGAAGGATCCAAAGGTGATCCCCCCCGCCGGTGGGCTCGTCAACAGGGACTCAGGGAGTGTCACCCGTGAGTCAGAGCCAAAACAGAAAGTAACCGAAGGGCCAGAGTACGCCATTTCTACTGTCTGCTAAACATAGACAATAAGAATTAGCGTAAACAAGAGAACCACCAGAGAGAACGAGAAGGAAAGGGACAGAGTAGCCCGTAAAGGCTAGAAGAGGAAGAACCTAACTAAAGAACACCAAACCCGGAATGCACACCAAAGGAGATAATTTAACATCCGAAGATGGAGAGAGAAACCTGTCCCACCGTGGTCGCCAGAAATCTGTGGGTCTCCGAAAGGGTTCCGCTCGTGTGTTTCGAATGCAAAGAGTACGATCACACTATCCCGTAGGACAAAATGGTCGTAGGCCTTTACACCCGGCACAAGCAGGCCGATGGAAGAGCAGATGGAGTTATAGATACGATTAGCCATGAAGGATAGCGGGTTTTCACCTACGCACCTCGATGGATAATAATATCTATAACCCTAAATTCACGAGATTTCCCCCATTCGATACATCAGCTTGAATGGGGTTTATTTGATTGTGGGGATCGGTTTCCTACGGGCGCAAGCCCCCGTAGTTAATTACATCTTAGACCTCGGTCTAAGAAAACTCTCGATTAAGGATGTTAGATTATCTCCTCTAATGGGTTTAGTGTAAGGGAGAATTCTAGGCTTTCCTAATCAAAGAAGAATGTCCCAACTTGGTTTAATCAAATCATGCGTGGTTCAATCAACATCCGGCCGGCCAGGGGAGGTGAAAACTGGAGAAAAAGAAGAGAGGCAAAGCATCTCAAGCAAGTACGAGAGAAAGAAGGAAGTGGCGTCATCCGTGTGACGCGGATGGGTAGGATTTATAGCTTCTGAAAAAGTAGAGAACTAACCCACCAATAAGGTGTATAGGGGTACACTCGTACCACTCACCTTTAGATCCTAAATCTATAAGAGATGCAGTGTTGTACACACAACACTAGCATCCACGACCTAGCTAATGCAGTCCTGGACTTATTCCTTGTCTGACAAAGGAAGCCAGCTAAAATCACCTAATCGTATAAAATCCATGCTGTCCAGTCTGTATGAAAGATGGGAGGGTAGTTTAGACGCTGAAATTTGGGATCGATAAACTATAGAAATTCCTAATTGATCCCACACTTATGAGTGGTAAAATGCTTCTAAAACTAATGCAATTAAATCTTGATTTTAATTAGTTACTAATGCAATTTATGCTGGTTAAAGTCTCCAAATCAGATATGTATGAATTTTAAAAAGGCTTTATAAAATAATTTTTGAATGACTAAATTTCCCCAGGTCCGGCACTTCATCCTCATAGGCCAGATTATCCGGACTCTACCCGCAGGCGGGGAAATTTGTCTAGGAGGTGAGAGAATGCATGTATGCCACCCCGGACGATTCCGGCTATTCCCTAGAGTCGTTATGTTTCTATGTGAGTTAATCTTAAATTTTATTAAATAATTACTAGTAGAAAAATTTTATTCCTAAAGAGCCTAACGGTCAGACACAAGCACATGCAAGAAAGAAACCTATAAAAAGCATGCTGGTTCTACTGCGTAAACAAAGTAAGTAAATCACAGCACAGAAACAAAATCCCACGAAAAAGAATGTCCATGGCAAGTGCCATACAATATTACATCTCAAAGTACAGTAAGTAATGGTGGCCGGGCTCCACCGACAACAACCCGGAAACGACGCAAATCTTAAAATAAGGCATTTTTATATCTTCATTCTTCTTCTCCACTTTCTTGATTCGTCTTTGGATCGTCTTCGTTCTCTTCAGGTTCTTCGTAGTGACTCTCCCAAAAGGATATCCAAATGAAAAAGGAAACCCCCTGTAGGGGTTTACTTTTCCCTTTGGATTCCTCGTAGTGAGTGCTCCAAAAGGATATCCAAATGAAAAAGGAAACCCCCTGTAGGGGTTTACTTTTCCCTTTGGATTCCTTTCTCTTTAAAAATGCCTTATTTTAACTTTTCACAACATTTACTAACAAATACATTTCAGCAGAAAGAAAAGAAAATCTAGACTCTCCTGCAAGGGTTATCCTAAGCAGTTATAATAAAAATCCATCCAAACAGTTATATATATAAATCAAAATGCACACCTCAATCACTTGGCCGTGCTCTGATTATTGGGGGCTAAGCAGCTGAAGCAGGTACCTAAAGCAGTTATATATTATTTATTAATTTTAGCCCCCTTTTAGCAGCATTACATGAGCACGGCCACCTGCAGGAAGATAGCATTAGTATAGAAGGGCGTGCCTAACCTATGGGTATTCTAATGTCACAACCACAGTGCAGAAAGAAAACTAGAAGAACATCACAGAAAAGCATCACAGAAAACCCACGGAAAAAGCTACCACAAGTACTAAGCAAACAGCACACGGGTCACATGCAGAGCGTCACAGCAAAGTACAGAAAAGAAAAGAACAGCAGAACAATAACTTAACCTAAAGCTAATAGTCGTGTCCTAACAAACCAGTCTAAGTGTGTGTAGGTTGTGTGGTTTTGGTAGATCCTAAATAGGATAATTTAGTTAGAGTTGTATGTATTTTTACTTGTTTGTTGAAAAGGGCAAAGGAGAGATTTTGGTTAAAGTTCAAATATTAGTATTTTAGGATTGATTTTAGGATGTTTTATTTTTAATGTTTGATTAACCACCACCTTTGTTTCACACCGAGGCCGTGAGGTTTATTTCACCCTCCTTGGGGCTAACTTAATAGCCTCGTAGGCCTGGGTTACCCAGTGATAGTTAACTCTGTTGATTTGTTTTAGTTTGTTATTAAAAGAAAAGAAAAGGGGTAAATTAAATAATTTATTAATCAAGATTTGAATTAAGTCGATTAGGAAACATTAATTTTATATTTTGTCACTCTATTAGATCCATTCGTGGCGTTGTGCCACCAGGCACGAGGAACCAGCCTCCTTAGGACACTTAGCCCCGCAGCCCGGAGTAGTCCATCCAATAAACTTCACTTTTAGAGCGGTTGTTGTGTATTAAGGGATTTGTTGGTTATTTTTAACAGATTATTCTAAGTTTGACCTTTATAAATCTCTTATCCTAATGAGTTTAGTTTGTAATTTAATCTCCTAATATAATCTACATCTTTTAGATTTTAAATTGATTATGAATCAATTATTAAATTATTTAGGATTGATTTAGGTTTACATTTTAGAATTAGAAGTTTAATGATTATAAATGTTAATAATAAATTGATTAAGAATTAAGTATTTTAATAGATTTTAAAGAATTAAATTAGAATTAGTTGGTTGATTATTAGTAGATTAAGAAAACAAAACCTGAATCTAGGAAAACGTGTCACTAAGTTTTTGTTATTTTAATGTCTCTATCCTATAGGGAGCATGCATCCTAAGTCTATATTTTCTAAGACTCAATCCTTAATTTTTGTCCTTAGATGTCATTAGTGTTGTAGGATCAAAAAGTTGTATTGTTTTCTAATTCCTAAGACCTTCTATACGGATGTCATAGGTTTTTAGGGATCTAAAAAAAAATAAAAATAAAAGCAATCCTAAATATATAATTGAAGCTTCTAAGGCCCTAAGGGTGGGAAGCGTGCAACCAATCTAGGCCCCTAAAGGTTTTCTAAGTTTTAGAAAACTTACAGCACCGGGGGCTATGACCCGGTGGTTCCGCCCGTAGCGCCCCTACTAGATGAGTAGGGACGACTGATACTTGGATCCCATTGTCCTAGCTCCAGCTCCAAGTGCTCCTTGTCCATTGCTTTCCAAAAGGTACCTCGCAAGACATAGAAAAGACATGTATTAGAGCAGTTCTATAAATAAACAACAGTGTAAGGAAATGGAAAATGCAATAAAAACTTGAACATACCTTTTGTTATTTGTTGAGCCACTTGTTCTTTAGGTTCTCCTTGTTTTGCAAGCATGTAGCACCAAAAACATAAAAGAAAATGGCGAAGAAAACTAACGAAAAATCGAATACAAAAAGGGGTGTAGGCATTGTTGTTATTGGACACACTTCGTAGAAGTCAAGTGCATCCTATTATATCAACAATGCCCTTTGTTGTTCCCACTCCGAATAAAGCACTTGATACGTTTAAGACCTCTACTCACAACCTACTACAAATAAAGCTTAAAAAAATAACTAAGGAAAATAGACTTTTTAAAGCTAAACTTAGAGCTAAACTCTATCTGTTTTGCACTGATCCCAAAATTCTATACTTTTAGAGACTAACATTCGAGAAAGAATCCAAAGGAGTAAGGATTGTCCTGCTCCAAAGAGGACACTAAGGACTTCTAACATAAAATTCCTTAAGGTTTTAAATCCTACCAACTCACTTTTGAAATAAACATTAAAATAATCTAACTCAAATGAAGAAACCATAATCATTCTCAAAAGGCGCTAAGGGACACTACTACACAAGTCTAAGAAAATCCAACATGACTTATAAGAACCTCTAAACTAAGTGTCACACAAAAATCCTATAAGGATCATCTATCAAAATCACTATTTTGTTTTGACACAAAACCCTACCAAAATACCTAATAATCAAGTGCTTCTCCTCTTTATTTGGAGTGGGGTAAAAAAAATAAAGCTTTCCAACGAGAAGGTTTTATAGAAACCTTTCATTGTAGAGCTATCGTCACAAAACATTCATAAACATTTTTTTTTTTTTTTCAATAAAGTCTTTCAATGTAAAACAATTCACAAAAACCTTCAACCATAAATATACTCACAAGATTCTTTTAAAACCAAGCATTTTTTTAAAACTTTCCCAAAGCATCCTTAACATAAAAAAACAAATCATACAATTTCTCAATATAAAGCAAAAAAAAGTAAAATTTATCCAACATGAAACCACACATGTATTTGATGTTTAGAACTCAACATTTTCTATCAAAGAGAAGGCAATGATACGAGGGGAGTTAATGTAACTTGTCTTTCTCATGCTTAAAGAAAGTATTTTAATAACATAAACAACGATGCATAAAGGCTTTTATCCCATAATACATTAAAGTCATTTCATAGATATGCCACCTTACATTGGAACCATAGACCTTTTGAAAATTAAAACCAACATGGAACATGAATCGGATTTTTTTGCAACGAACCTATTAAACTTACTTCTAATATCAAATTTATAACCAAAGTTTGCAAAAGGATGCGGAACCGCCAAACTGAAAGGAAGAAGGAAGAAACAACAATACTTCATATCAACCAACAAGACAACTAGTGCATTTACCGTTGAAACCCAAGGTTCATAAGAAAGGAAATTTAATGCCACCTCTCCAACCATAAAAAAAAACAATAGCATGAGTGAAACCACAGGAAATTCACAAAACACATGAAAATTTCTTCCCAAGCATGTATGGGATGTATAAACACTTACTAATTATAAATATAAACCTTCCATTTACCACATGATTTAGAATAAACATAGATTCCTTCCAACAAATTATACCTATTTATATATATATATATATATGTTTTCGCTACAGGCCACCAATGATTCTAAGTAACTCTCTAATTAAAATCTATGACTTTACTCTCATGCCAAAAACATATCCACGAAAGCTTTTCAACAAGATCTCATAGTGATGTCAACTAATAGTGTAAGAGTGGAATGCTAAAGAAAGTAAAGGTCCCAATTCAAATCTTTTAACATGTGCATTTTTTTTTTTTGAGACATGACAAGCTTTATAACATTTCGTAGTCTACGCATTGATGTACATGATATAAGCCATAAGCAAAACATCATCGAAATTCCGACAAAATCAATACGTTTAACACCAAGATGATACTCATCATGTATTAACTAACTTTTTTTTTTTTTTTTTTTGCCAAATATATACGCTCAAAGAAAACTTGAGAAGGAGGGTTTCCATTCAAATAAAGCTTTTCAACTATTCCTTCAACGATATTCTATCAAACAACTTGTGTGTAATGTTTTGTAAGGTTTCATGTAATAAACTAGCATTGATCACAAATCATCGCAAATTTTCTACATTTATGCTTTCTTGACATTGTTACGAAATACTCTTCTCAAAGTTCATCAAAGATATTTCTATATGCATATTTTTGTTAAGAAATCTACATGGCTTTTACTACCTCTCCTTATCATATGATGATTCGTAAATAGACATGAGCTTCACAACAAAGATCCTTTTCAAACGCACAAATTTATCCTAATTAGTATGCCACTTTTACTTATATCTCAAAACTTATCTATGGGAGAACTAAGGAACAATAGAAATACTTGAAGTTAGCTAAGAAAAAAAAAGTGAAAGACTATTCTCCATAAACTATTTTATCAGAAACATAACAATGGGCAAACCCCAAACTTTGTCAATACCAAATAGATTTCCTTTTGCCAACATAGTTTGGAAACAAACAGTGAAGTTATCATGCTTCTAAAAAAAAAAAAACTCCTTTACATATGATAAAGAAAGAAATCCATAAAAGGTGCTCATGACCTATCTTATTCTTACCATGGTTGACAACACATGTAAGATGCATCTGGGGAGATCTTAATAAGAAAAGAACTATATTAGATTTCTATACAAACAGAACAATGATGACCCTCTTTCAACAATGTTTATCAAGTGGCTTGCATGTGATGTTAAAGCTACATAAAGAAATATAAAATTAAGGATTCAAGATCAGTGAAGGAGGTAGCAAAGCAAGCCATCGATTTCTTAAACATGAGATAACTTATGAAACCTTCACATAAAACACGCTCATAGAGCTTTCATCTCAAAGTACCTCGCTCGCATGCTTCGGTAAAGAGCAACATGATCTCCCATGATCTCTCTTGAAGGCATTTCACCAAACACTTGGTGTGCATGATTTTATAGAGAAACAACATGACTTCTCATGATCTCAAACAATTCACATCTAAAACTCTAGGAGATATAACATAGATCAAGAATAACTTTGATATATTAATTGCTCATTCTCAAACAACAAATCACTTTGGTTTATAACACATAGAGCTACTCATGACTAGCAACAACTTTCCATATTTTCCAAAAGCATTAACATATCATTTGGCACACAAACAAACACCATGAAACTAAACAAAATGGAACGATAGGTAATGCTCTATCAAGCTCATCTCAACTGAAATCAAATCATTTCAACTTCATATGGTGAAGAAATACTAGCTAGATGAGGAGAAGAAAGAAAGCAAGGGAAAAAGAGAAAGAATAGAAGAAGAAGGAAGAAGAAAGAGTAGGTGAGGAAGAAGAAAAATACTCACAAAGAGGAGTTGGGCCTTAGTGAGGACGGCGTCGATCGGGACTCGCGAACAAAGGGGGGTTGGGTTCGGTCTTCACGAACGCAGGGAGGCCGTCGTCAAGCTGGAGTCACGCGAACAGGGGGGGATCGAGGAGGCGTCGGGTTCGGTCTGGCTGGAGCTCGCGAACTCCAAGGGGCTTCGGCCCGTTGGTTCAGAACAAAGAGAACGAGAGAGGGAGGGTCGGGAGGCTAGGCGTCGGGCTGGGGTTCTGGGCGCTGGAAGCTCGTCGGCCTGGCTGAGGCCGTGCGAATAGCAGAGGGAAAGAGAGGGAGGGAGCCGCGCGTGAGAGAGCTGTGTCGAGAGAGGGAGAAGGCGTCGTGTCTCTCGAGCTCGGAGCCTTCGCTATGAATAAATTGAGTTCGTTGCCGCAAGAGGAAGCCCGCTTCTTCGTATCCGTTGCCGCAGCAGCTCAAACACGCGAAAGGAAACTTCTTTCTGAAGCGGATCGCTGCTTCGCCTGTGGAAGATCACCGAAATCACGCTGAAACCTCGACTAAACCGTTGATTCGATCCAAGCCATCCAATTTATTTCCTGATTTAGAAAATGAATTCAAAATTTATTTAAAAGGGTGGATGGATTTTAGTAGAATTATAATGAACTAAATCAGGTCCATATTAGCTAGGCTTAGATCAGACTCGAGCCCGGGTTCGACTCGATTCGAATCAAATCAGGTTCGAGTCGGCGCAACGAATTTTAATTGAACGAAATTAAATTCAAAATAAGCATCAATTTAAATCCAATTAAGTACGACATGATGAAAGCAAATTAATCGAGTCTAACTGAACACATTCGAGTCCGATCCGGCTCGAGGTGGGTCAATTCGAGCTCAAATTGGGCTCGACGGGGTTCGATTAAATCGATTGAAAGAGCTCGAGCATGATCGAGTCAAAATCGAGGTCAACAGTAGTCGACGGGCAACAGAGGTTAGAAAGAACGTTGTATGGCAATGGAGGTCGCAAGGACGGTAGTCGACAGAAGGACCGTAGTCGGTGGGTGACAATGGTCAGAAAGATCCTAGTCTGAGAATGTTGATCGAAAGGATTATAGTCTGGTGAAAGAGGTCGGAAGGATCGTAGTTGGTAGACGACGGTGGTCAGAAAGATTGTTATCTGATAATAGAGGTCAAAAAGATCGTTGTAAGGCAATGGAGGTCATAAAGATTGTTGTCTAGCAATGGAGATCAGAAGAACAGTAGTCGGCGGGCAATATTGGTTAGAAAGATCATAGTCTGAGGACAAAAGTCGGAAGGAGAGTAGTCTGACGCCAGAGGTCTGAAGGACTATATTCAGCAAGCAATAGTGGTCAGAAAGATTGTTGTCAGGTGATAATGTCAAAAGATTCGTAGTCGGGCAACGAAGGTCAGAAAGGCCGTAGTAGGCGGGCGACGAAGGCTGGAAAAATTGTTGACTTGTGATGGAGGTCAAAAGGATCGTAGTCGGCAACTAGATGGAAGTCCAGTGTCAGTCAGTCGCTGGGCATAAGTTAGGCATCAATTAGTGGTTAGGTGTAAGTCCAACAATAATTGAAAGCCGAATGAAATTCCAATGTTAGTTGGTGGCTAGACAGAAACTCAACATTAATTGGTGATGGGGTGGAAGTCTGGAAATTGTCTGGTGTCGAGGAGGAATCTCGTGGCAAGAGAGCTCTAATTTCTCTCTCTTTATTCTCTTCCTTGCTCTCTCTCTCTCTCTCTCTCTCTCTCTCTCTCTCTCTCTCTCTCTCTCTCTCTCTCTCTCTCTCTCCCCCGGCTTCCTCCTTCCTTTCTTCATTTGCATCATATGAATAATGAGATGTCTTTTTATAGTTTTATCATAATGGCATTGCCATTAAATATTATGAGAAGGGTATGCTGGGAGTGGTTTGAATGGACTACCAATATTGATCCCCTTGATCGTTAACTATTTATTGGGAATTTGAATGTCTTATTGATATCAGAATTTGACGATATTGGGTTCGTTGGATTTGTCTTGTTGAGCCGCTCAATTCGACTATAAGAAAGTCACATTTGAAAATTGTTTTGTCATCCAATTTATAGTTTGAACTTTCTAAATGTGATTCCGATCTTTGATCTGATCTCATTTGGATTTGGATTGAGTTGAATATGGTGTCATTGGTTTCTTCTTTTCGAGATGTTTAGTTCTGTTGCGTCCTGGAATATTCGCGGCGGTAGAGAAATATATAGTTTAACGTCTTAGCATTGTACGAAGATCCAGCACACAATCAGATAAGTGAGAGGGTGTAGCGTTCATAAGAGACACCAAAGTTTTTACGTGGAAAACCCCTGAAAAAGGGGGAAAAACCACGGGGCCTGGCCCAGTTTGAATGAATCCACTAGTAATTGTAGTCGATTACAAATGAGGCCCTTCCTTGGGAGAAGGCCTTGGATTGATGTAGCAAATGTACATCACATAGATTGCATTACATGGTAAGAGTTACATATACAGGTTTGTTTGGCCTGAAAGACCGTGGTCGGCAGGAAACCGGAGTCGGCAAGAGACCTGGGTCAGAAAGACCGTTGTCTGTTGATGGAGGTCGGAAGGACCATAGTAGGCGACAAAGGCCTGAAGAACTGTAGTCGGCAGGAGACCGTAGTCGGCAGGAGACCGTAGTCGGCCGGAGACCGTAGTCGGCAGGAGACCGTAGTCGGCCGGAGACTGTAGTCAGCCGGAGACCGTAGTCGGCAGGAGACTGTAGTCAGCCGGAGACCGTAGTCGGCCGGAGATCGTAGTCGACCGGCGACCGTAGTCGGCCGGAGACCGTAGTCGGCAAGAGACCGTGGTCAGAAAGACCATAGGCGGTAGGAGATAAGGAGTCAGGTGTTAGTCCCAGTGTCACTTGGAAGATCGGATGTTGATGGTCTGGCCTTGAGTAGGACGTCGGGTCTTAAGCAGGACGTCAGGTCTTCAGCAGGACGTCGGTTCTTCAGCAGGACGTCGGGACTTAACGTCGGGCCTTGAACAAGACGTCGGGTCTTTGGCAGGAGGTAGGGACTGAGTGTCAGGCCTTGAACAAGACGTCGGGTCTTTGGCAGGATGTAGGGACTGAGTGTCGGGCCTTGAACAAGACGTCGGGTCTTTGGCAGGACGTAGGGACTGAGTGTCGGGCCTTGAACAAGACGTCGGGTCTTTGGCAGGACGCCGGGGATGAACGTCGGGCCTTAAGGTGGTGGTCCGGCGAGGTTTTGTGGTGGTCCGGCGAGGTTCCTGCGGTGGTCCGGTGGTGGTCCGGCGGCTGTCGAGGAGGAACTCCTTCCTTCTCTTATCTTCTTCTCTCTCTTGCTTGGATCCTCCCTTATGAGAAATGAGGGCTCTATTTATAGATTTTCTGGAGTGGCATGGCCTGTAAATAGGCATGAGATCAGGGGCGAATAGGGAGTGGTCCAATGGACGGCCGATATTGAATCCTACAATCATGCACCGTTCATTGGACATTTGAAGGCCTTAGTGATGTCGGAATTCAGTGATCTTGGGCTCGTTGGATTCGTCTCGTCGAGCCCTTCGATTCGAGTATAAGCTCGTCAAAATCGGAGTCCGTTTGGTAACTTAAATAGTGGTTTGAACCTTCCAACAGTGCTTTGGATCCATGATTTGGACCCATTTGGGCTCGGATTGGGTTGATCTTGGTGTCGTTGGGTTCGTATTTCCGAGACGCTCAGTTTGATTGTAAGCTCGCTGAAAAAGGAGTTCGGGTTCTCCCAGAATTAATTTCCAACTAGCTTTTGCCTCGAGATTCGTGCCCGATCAAGCTAATTTTGCATGACGTATCAGTTGCCCCCCTATTTTCGGATGTTGAAGCTCCAGCAATCCGAAAATATATGTGTCGACAATTTGTTTTAGGCGAAACGCAAAAAATTGCATCCCAAAAATTAAATGTTTGCTCAAACTTGATCGTAGAGGCCCTATTGAGTTCCGAAAGTGTCAAAATTGAGTCCGGAACGTCGAAAAACGTGTCCGGGGACCCCAAAAATGTCTGAATCGGACCGTCCGGGCCGAAAATTGGGCCCGGACATGTGTTGGCGGCCGAACCGGCCGGCCGGCCGGCCGGCCGCCGCCTGCCGCCGCACGCCGGCAGCGGCCCGCGCCCCGCGCGCGAAACGGCGCGAACGGCGCGACCGCGCGCGGTTAACCGTGCGGTTTGAATTTTTTTTTTTTTTTTTTGGGCCCCACAAGGATTTAAAAAATCCGAAAAAATTCAAAAAATTCCGAAAAAATTCTAGAAAATTCAGAAAAATTCAAATTTTTTTGAGAATTCTAGAAAACTCTAGAAACTTCCTATCTTCACTCACAGAAACTATAAATAGGCCCCATAGGCCTTTAGAAAAATTGTCCTTCTCCTCTTCTCTTTCTTTTCTTCTCTTCTCCTTCTCCTTTCTTCTTTTCTTCTTCTCTTCTCCCTCTGTTTTTTCTATTGAGGCCTTCCCTCGATTTTTCGAGGCCCCTCTCTTGGCAAGGAAGTTCGGAGATTTCCCCTCATTCTCTTCTCCCTCTGTCCTTTCTATTGAGGCCTTCCCTCGATTTTTCGAGGCCCCTCTCTTGGCAAGGAAGTCCGGAGATTTCCCCTCCTTCTCTTCTCCCTCTGTCCTTTCCATTGAGGCCTTCCCTCGATTTTTCGAGGCCCCTCTCTTGGCAAGGAAGTTCGGAGATTTCCCATCCTTCTCTTCTCCCTCTGTCCTTTCTATTGAGGCCTTCCCTTGATTTTTCGAGGCCCCTCTCTTGGCAAGGAAGTCCGGAGATTTCCCCTCCTTCTCTTCTCCCTATGTCCTTTCCATTGAGGCCTTCCCTCGATTTTTCGAGGCCCCTCTCTTGGCAAGGAAGTCCGGAGATTTCCCCTCCTTCTCTCTTTTCTTCAAGAGATCTTGTGGAGTTCCAATGTTTGGTGGTTGGCAATGGAGGTCGGATAGACCGTTGTAAGGAGAGAGGTTGGAATGACGGGCAAACTTCCAGCATCGGGGAGAAGTATGATGACAGGCATGAATTCAACATCGGGTAGTCATACAGCGTCGGGTAGAAGACCGACGAAAGTCTATTAACTGGTAGAAGTCCGACACCTGGTAGAAGTACGAAGTCGGGTAGAGGTGCAGCTTCGGGTAGAATACCGCCAAAGGTTTGTCGACGGGCAGAAGTCCGACGACAAGTAGAAGTCCGCTGACGAGCAGAAGTCCGACAACAGGGAGAAGTCCGACGTCATGTAGAAGTACGGCCTGGGGCAGAAGACCGATGAAAGTTCGTTGACAGGCAGAAGTCTGACGACGAGTAGAAGTCCGCTGATGAGCAGAAGTTCGACGACAAGGTGAAATCCGACGTCGTGTAGAAGTACGGCCTCTGGCAGAAGACCGATGAAAGTTCATCGACGGGCAGAAGTCCGACGACGAGTAGAAGTCCGCTGACGAGCAGAAGTTCGACGACAAGGTGAAATCCGACGTCGTGTAGAAGTACGGCCTCTGGCAGAAGACCGATGAAAGTTTATCGACGGGCAGAAGTTCGCTGACGAGCAGAAGTCCTACGACGGGGAGAAGTCCGCTGACGAGCAGAAGTCCGACGTCAGGCAGAAGTCTGATGAAAGTTCGTCGACGGGCAGAAGTCCGACGACGAGTAGAAGTCCGCTGACGAGCAGAAGTTCGACGACAAGGAGAAGTCCGACGTCGGGTAGAAGTATGGCCTCGGGCAGAAGTCCGATGAAAGTTCATCGACGGGCAGAAGTCCGACGACGGGTATTAGTCCGATGAAAGGAAGAATTTTGGCGTCGTGTAATAGTCTGTCGAAAGTCCTGCAAGGCAAAAGTTTAGCGCAGGAGGAAATTCAAAATCGGGAAGAATTTTAACATTATGGAGAAGTCAGATAGAAGTCTATTGACGAAATTCTAGCGACGTTAACCAAGGATGTATAATCTATCCAAGGTTGTTTGTCAGAGCCTTTGCTCGATGATGTTAACCGATATTGGATCTACTAATGATGTAAGACCTATTCGAGGTTGTATGTCGGAGACTTTGCTCGACGACGTTAACCTGTGTGGAAGAGATCGAGAGAATCCCCCAAGGATGTAGGACCTTTCCGAGGTTGTATGTCGGAGCCTTTGCTCGACGACGTTAACCTGTGTGGAGGAGGTCGGGAGAATCCACCAAGGATGTAGGACCTTTCCGAGGTTGTATGTCGGAGCCTTTGCTCGATGACGTTAACCTGTGTGGAAGAGGCCGGGAGAATCCACCAAGGATGTAGGACCTTTTCGAGGTTGTATGCCGGAGCCTTTGCTCGACGACGTTAACCTGTGTGGAAGAGGCCGAGAGAATCCACCAAGGATGTAGGACCTTTCCGAGGTTGTATGCCGGAGCCTTTGCTCGACGACGTTAACCTGTGTGGAAGAGATCGAGAGAATCCCCCAAGGATGTAGGACCTTTCCGAGGTTGTATATCGGAGCCTTTGCTCGACGACGTTAACCTGTGTGGAGGAGGTCGGGAGAATCCACCAAGGATGTAGGACCTTTCCGAGGTTGTATGTCATAGCCTTTGCTCGACGACGTTAACCTGTACGGAAGAGGCCGGGAGAATCCACCAAGGATGTAGGATCTTTCCGAGGTTGTATGCCGGAGCCTTTGCTCGACGACGTTAACCTGTGTGGAAGAGGCCGAAAGAATCCACCAAGGATGTAGGACCTTTCCGAGGTTGTATGCCGGAGCCTTTGCTCGACGACGTTAACCTGTGTGGAAGAGGCCGGGAGAATCCACCAAGGATGTAGGACCTTTCCGAGGTTGTATGCCGGAGCCTTTGCTCGACGACGTTAACCTGTGTGGAAGAGGCCGGGAGAATCCACCAAGGATGTAGGACCTTTCCGAGGTTGTATGTCGGAGCCTTTGCTCGACGACGTTAACCTGTGTGGAAGAGGCCGGGAGAATCCACCAAGGATGTAGGACCTTTCCGAGGTTGTATGCCGGAGCCTTTGCTCGACGACGTTAACCTGTGTGGAAGAGGCCGGGAGAATCCACCAAGGATGTAGGACCTTTCCGAGGTTGTATGTCGGAGCCTTTGCTCGACGACGTTAACCTGTGTGGAAGAGGCCGGGAGAATCCACCAAGGATGTGAGACCTTTCTGAGGTTGTATGTCGGAGCCTTTGCTCGACGACGTTAACCTGTGTAGAAGAGGTCGAATCGAATCCCCCTGGGATCGATTTTTACCTTGATTGGGAGGGGGCGAATGCCGCGTGTATCCCGAATCAAAGGTGAAGAATGGTCTATTTTTAGACCGTTACTGTCTTTTTGAGGTCGAGGTTAAGACCTTGCCCAAGGAGTAGAAGCCCAACATGGGACTGTTTAAAGCTTGCAATTGATTTGAAGTATCCTCGCATTTGCTCGAATATTCCTGAAATATAATCTTGATATATAAAGCATTAGAGGATCTTTTTGACCGGAATTGTGGTCAAAGTTGCCCCCCAGTCCGCGTTTGATGCAACAATGACTGATGTCAGGAAGTTGATAAGAGCGATCTTTTGAGATTGGAGCAAAAGTTGCCCCCCAGTCGGGAATCACTTTCCCACAGACGGCGCCAAACTGTTGCGTCCTGGAATATTCGCGGCGGTAGAGAAATATATAGTTTAACGTCTTAGCGTTGTACGAAGATCCAGCACACAATCAGATAAGTGAGAGGGTGTAGCGTTCATAAGAGACGCCAAAGTTTTTACGTGGAAAACCCCTGAAAAAGGGGGAAAAACCACGGGGCCTGGCCCAGTTTGAATGAATCCACTAGTAATTGTAGTCGATTACAAATGAGGCCCTTCCTTGGGAGAAGGCCTTGGATTGATGTAGCAAATGTACATCACATAGATTGCATTACATGGTAAGAGTTACATATACAGGTTTGTTTGGCCTGAAAGACCGTGGTCGGCAGGAAACCGGAGTCGGCAAGAGACCTGGGTCAGAAAGACCGTTGTCTGTTGATGGAGGTCGGAAGGACCATAGTAGGCGACAAAGGCCTGAAGAACTGTAGTCGGCAGGAGACCGTAGTCGGCAGGAGACCGTAGTCGGCCGGAGACCGTAGTCGGCAGGAGACCGTAGTCGGCCGGAGACTGTAGTCAGCCGGAGACCGTAGTCGGCAGGAGACTGTAGTCAGCCGGAGACCGTAGTCGGCCGGAGATCGTAGTCGACCGCCGATCGTAGTCGGCCGGAGACCGTAGTCGGCAAGAGACCGTGGTCAGAAAGACCATAGGCGGTAGGAGATAAGGAGTCAGGTGTTAGTCCCAGTGTCACTTGGAAGATCGGATGTTGATGGTCTGGCCTTGAGTAGGACGTCGGGTCTTAAGCAGGACGTCAGGTCTTCAGCAGGACGTCGGGTCCTCAGCAGGACGTCGGGACTTAACGTCGGGCCTTGAACAAGACGTCGGGTCTTTGGCAGGAAGTAGGGACTGAGTGTCAGGCCTTGAACAAGACGTCAGGTCTTTGGCAGGATGTAGGGACTGAGTGTCGGGCCTTGAACAAGACGTCGGGTCTTTGGCAGGACGTAGGGACTGAGTGTCGGGCCTTGAACAAGACGTCGGGTCTTTGGCAGGACGCCGGGGATGAACGTCGGGCCTTAAGGTGGTGGTCCGGCGAGGTTTTGTGGTGGTCCGGCGAGGTTCCTACGGTGGTCCGGTGGTGGTCCGGCGGCTGTCGAGGAGGAACTCCTTCCTTCTCTTATCTTCTTCTCTCTCTTGCTTGGATCCTCCCTTATGAGAAATGAGGGCTCTATTTATAGATTTTCTGGAGTGGCATGGCCTGTAAATAGGCATGAGATCAGGGGCGAATAGGGAGTGGTCCAATGGACGGCCGATATTGAATCCTACAATCATGCACCGTTCATTGGACATTTGAAGGCCTTAGTGATGTCGGAATTCAGTGATCTTGGGCTCGTTGGATTCGTCTCGTCGAGCCCTTCGATTCGAGTATAAGCTCGTCAAAATCGGAGTCCGTTTGGTAACTCAAATAGTGGTTTGAACCTTCCAACAGCGCTTTGGATCCATGATTTGGACCCATTTGGGCTCGGATTGGGTTGATCTTGGTGTCGTTGGGTTCGTATTTCCGAGACGCTCAGTTTGATTGTAAGCTCGCTGAAAAAGGAGTTCGGGTTCTCCCAGAATTAATTTCCAACTAGCTTTTGCCTCGAGATTCGTGCCCGATCAAGCTAATTTTGCATGACGTATCAAGTTCGACTATAATTTTGTTGAAATCATAGGTAATAATGTTTCAAATTTAATTTCAGATATTTCCTACTCAATTTTGCCTCGATATTTGTGTCAGTTTATGATAAATTTTTTTATGGTATATCAGCTACTATTTGTATTATTAATAAATTGTACAATATTGCTCATCTATTTTCAAATATTCAATTCACTTCACAATTAAGCATACATAGAAGAAAATTTTTGTGTCTTAACGAGTTTTAGAATTCTTAATTTTTTTATATAAAAGAATAAATAATTAATGAATAATTTATTATAAAATATTTATCTTGAAAAAAATAAAAAAATTAAAACATATCGTTTAAATATACAAGATATTATTAAAAATTATAAATAATTAATTTTAAATTAAAATTCTCATTATCTTGGTAGAATATGTACCTTCTCTCATATTCAAATAATTAGGATTTAATTGTAATAACTATGCGCTATTTATTCTAAAACAATAACATAGTTGTACTAAAAAAGGAACTAACGGCTACTTAAAATTGCACCATTTTTTACACTCTATTTATTGTTTATTTTTTAAGGGTTTTTATATTTTAGAATAATAGATTACATCAGCTGAGTAAGACTGATGAAATTTCTTAAATAGAGATTGTTTTATATAATTAATTTTACAAAACTTAAAGAATAGACTAATCAAAAGATTAAATAAATTGAATAGAAAATAAGTTCCTCAATTTAAATGGTGGAAATTGTTTTTTTTTTTTTTTAACATCAGATTAAATATTTATTTAGGATAATTAATTAATTATGAAATATTGAATGAAAATAAAAAATTTATAAATTTTATAGATTTTTTATTAACAAAAAAAATCTTGAAAAATAGTTCTCTTACAACTATACTATTTGAATATATTTGATTATAAGAAAAATATTCTCTCTTAATAAAATAAAAATGTATATCATCAAATAAAGATATGACAATAGTCTATAAAATAAAATTATACGAAAATCATTCGAAATATATCCTATGGCTTAGCACAAGTCTCTCTCATATCCCATTAATGTTGAAGATTCCTCTAAAATTTCTAATTATTATTATCTTTATAATATTATTTATTTATATAATAGCCTTTAATTGAAGTAATTATTTAGCTCGTTTAATTAAGCAAGCCTGTGTGCATCCAGCTGGTGATGTAACATTAACTACTTGTAGATAAAATATAAATTTCTTCATAATTATTAAAAATTTAAACATCTCTAATCCTTAATTAATTATGGATTAAATTGGAATTATATCAAGTGGGCATACTTTGCATGCTTTTAGCATAATGAAAAATGTAATTTTGATACTAATTAACCATATATAAGAAATGATATTATATTGGTGATGAAATTGTTTTCTCTCTGGTGTGTACGAGACCTTCTCTCACTGGTGCAACTCAGGGGAGATTTTGGGGGAGAGGCCGACGTAAACGATGATTTTTCCTGTCATTTTGTTGCTCGCTTTTTCTCTTGGTGATACCCTCGGGTATTGTATGCTTTGTGGGGGATTTTGTTGTTTTGGTGGGCTAAGGGCAATGATGTGGTCGGGGCTCGCGTCCCGGTTTTTTGCTGGTGGCAACCTTTGGTGGGACTTTTCGGGACGGTTTTTTGGACATTGTCTACACCTTACTGGACGGTCCGTGCAACGATTCAGGGTCGCTGGAAGCCTCGGCCGTTTACTGAGCCCGCTTTTAGCTGCTGATTTGGTCTTCTAGTTGATTTTGTTTGTGGTTTCCTTTTGCTGGGAGCTTTTTGGTGGTTTATTTTTTGTGTCCTTTTATTTTTTTGGGTGCTTAGTCTTAAGCACCGTAGTATGAGCGGTAGTGGGATTGTGTTTCCCTTAAGGATTTTGTATGTTTGCTCTTTTATTATATATATATATATATTGGTGATGAAATTGTGTAGCTCAAATGGATTAAAATGCTCTTAATTATTGTTGTTAGATATAGTTTATTCTTATTAAAGAATTAAATAGAATTTTATTAGAACAATAGAGCTCAATTGGATAATAGATTGCCATAAATATGATTTTTTAATTGCCGTATATAACCAAAGTTTGTAGTTGAAGATCATAAATGCGTGTACAAGGACACTTTGAAATAAGTTATCTATAAATTGATTTTCAGTGATTATTTATCAATTATTTTAAATTTCCAAAATTGCAAAAAATGAATTGTTATTTATAATTAAAAAAAAAAACTTGCACATATATTACATATTAAATTTTAACTATTGTTTTAATATTATTTTGATCAAATAATCGTAATAAATTAACAAATTAAATCATGTTTATTTATTTGGTATAATATCAGAAAATATTTTAAAATAATTATTTTAGATTAATTAGATGATTATCTAAGCATTAAAATTATGTAATTTATTGAATGGCTAAAACTTCATAACTAAAGCAACTTTTAATAATAATAATATAATTAAATAATATAATTAGAAGAACTTATCAGTGCTGTATCAATCAGCACTATTTTTTTGAAAATGTCAAAATCATTTTTTTCAACTCCATGCAATTGACATTTTAACTTTTTTAATTGCAAACATACCTAAAAGCTTTTTTTTTATCAAATTAATTCAAGATATAAGCACATTTTATTTGTATCTTTTCTGTATTTGAATTTTGAACACCTCAAATTTCAAAATAGGTAGCTAACAGATAACTTATAATAATAGGATAAAGTTGTAGAGAGAGAAAAAATATTGCTAAATCACTTTGCATCATAGTAATGTGTACATAGAACTAAGAGAATACTCAACATTCCAATTGTCAAGGAGAGAGAAAGCTCTCAAGATTTAAAACTTTATAATTTTAAAAATATAAAATCATTAAAATATATGATATAAATGCCACTGGATCATTTTTTTATTTAATTATTTTAGCTTTAAATAAGAATTGGCATGTAAAAAATCAAAAGTCTGAGGCTTTCACTATCTCATATTGCTAATAAATCAATTTTCAAAATTTGTCTTTTAAAAGATAATAATATTTTGTCAATAACTTTTTATTGTCACATTTTCAATGGCCCTATCTGATTGCTATGCTCAATTTCAGCTAAATTTACATTTAAAATATTCAAATTCGAATCAAAATTAGAGCATACTCAAAGAAATTCTATTAGTTTTAGAATACATTTTAATCATTAATTATTATCAACATCTACATAAATTTGTTAAATATAAACTTATATAGTTATTATTATTATTATTTATAATATTTCTAGGCTGAAAATTAGACACGTGTAGGCTACAAGTTGGATGAAGATTCCAAGCCGAACAAGAGATATGACAATATTTAAGATTTTATCTTTTTTGTTGTATGATGCTTCCATTTCCATGGAGTTAAATTGCTTTCATCTTTAGCCTAAATGTGCTGTAATTTTTGGAGCTTGCAGCTGCAGAACATCCTTCCCCATTGGTAAGCTGCATCATATGAAGCCTCAAGAAAAAACAAATTTGCCGGTCTTGACCTTTTCAAGCATATGAAAATAACAGTAACAAGCTCAGTATTGCTCGGTACTCAGTACTTCACAGTACCGAGCTCAGTTCTGCTCAGTACTGTGAATACCGAACGTAAGCTATGTCCGGTGACCTGACCCAATAATTTTCCCCATCATTGAACCGGTTTCTCTCTCTACACGTCTCTTAGAGAAAGACAAAGGACTAGAGAATGGGATTGGAGCTTTTAGGATTGGATCTTACTTTGATTTCGTTTGGAGGTTTGCAACAGATCTTATAAAATAAAATCATGACTATACCATTGATGAAATAGCACAAATCGCAGAGCAAAACTACGGTTTAGATTGTCAGATTCCTGCACCACTGAAGTGTATGATTTCTATTTCTTAGCCATGGGCATCATTGCCAAACATAAAGAAATTATAAACGAAGAACATGGTCTGGAAAGCTAAAAAATGATCATGATCGAAATGATATAATTCAACTGACATTGCACGCTTTTTGACTGGGTTTTATCTTTCCTAGAGTTGAATAGGTTTATTTTTGGTGCAATAAGTCCATTTCCAACCGAACTGTATATCACTGTATACCGTCCGTTATTCGCTGCATTCTAATTCCAAATCTCACGTTAAAATTCAGTAGGTGAACAGTATTGGCGTTGGACTGTTCTCCTATGCCAAAAAATTAGGTTGCCGAATTTGCCGAAGACGAGTGCGAAAGAGGAGAGAGGTTGTTACCTTCGCAAGAAGCGCATAAAAGAAAAAAGAAATACAGTTCAATTAGAGAAGATTTATGAAATTTTGAAGTTTTACTATAACATGATCAGAAGTTAATCAGTAACAAAAATTCAAAATGTTTACAACTTATTGTATGAGCGAATCAGAAAGCACAATTCATCAGGTAAGCATGTCAAAATAGAATACATAAGCTATAAAGAAGACAAGAAATAGCAGTTCTCAAGAGAATTTAAGGTCATAATTACTAATTAGGCAAAGACAAGCCAACACGGCAATGAAACAAGTAAAAGAGCTGATTCTGCTGTCTCACTTTTTTTTATTAGTTGGGAACAAATCGATTGGTCCTAGAATTAGCCGGCAAAAAAAGGATTTGGACTTAGTTTTGATTGGGAGGATTGAGGGGAAAAAGAAATGAAAGATGCAATAACTCATGATTCTTAATACAATCAATGACAATAGTCTGAAGCTTTCAGTCTCATGTGACATTTGGACAAGATGTTAATGGACTGCCAATGAATTTGTTGGGCTAGGATGTGACTGCTGCTGTAAAGAGATAATAAGAGATAAATTGTAACTACGTAGCAGCTGAAGAGGAGAAATTATTATGTGCGATACGTCGAACGCAGCTCTACATCTGAAAACCAATCAGAATCAGCCACGTCAACGATACCGAGGGGTGATACCAAATCGCGGGCTTAGGTATCCGGATGTTCCACACAGAATAATTTTTCCCAGAAGAAACTTTAGCATCTTTTATGAATCATTGTATTTCCTTTACACACTTATTTTAAATATAAAGTTTTCTCTCTTTTAAGGAGTAAATGAACCTTAGATTTTTTTGGCGTGTTTATTTTAGTCTCAGGATTTTTATGGTATTCCATTTAATCCTCAACACATCAAATTTTAACCAATTTGAGCCCAATGTCAATTTTACCATTTTTTCATATATAAATTGGCCAAGAGAAGCTTTTCCATCATGATATTTTAGATTTTTAAGGATTGATCTCATTAGATTGAGCTTGTATTAAGTAGTGAGATTAGCAACCAAAATACTAAAATGCACTAATAAAAAGCTTCCCTCCAAATTACATCCAAAAAAATGAAAATAGTGATACTAAGATAAAATTGGTTCATATTTGACGAATTGAGGGACTGAATTGAACAATCAAAAAATTTTAAGGCTAAAATAAACACTTAAGAATTATAAGGATCATATTGATCATTTAGTCCTCTAAATATGAAGGTCAGAATCAACTTCCATTAAAACGGGTAAGTTAGCATAAGGAAAAAACTATGGCTTTTTTAGGGTCAGTGGAAGCTGCACTAACCAGGAGTGTAGTGGACCACGAGTTCAAGATGCTAATCATGAGTTGTTGATAGATTAGTTGAGGATCTCAACCAAATTGATTTCAGTAACATAATCACATCATTAAGCACGCTTCAGGATTCCCCCCAAAAAATAGATTAATAATCTCATGGCTTGCAAGTTCCTAATGAAGATATTTAATCATCAGAGATAGGTAGAAGCACCGTGCTATGGCGTAGAAACTTCACAACAACATCAAACCTTTATCCCACTCCGTGGGGTTGGCTACATGAATCCTTCTTCGCCATTGTGTCATGTTAAAAGTCAAATTCTCATTTAAATCTAATAAAAAATATCATTTCTAATATTTTCTAACCAAATCTTTTTAGGTCTACTTTTACCGTTCTTAACATAAGTCAAATCTAATACCTCAACTTTCCTAACAAGGTCATCGGAAGGCCTCCGTTTAATGTGGCCAAACCATCTAAGATGTCTCTCTCTAATCTTATCTTCCACTGGAGCTACTCCAACCTTTTAACGTAGAAACTTAAGAGACTGCAAAATACATCGAAAGGTCGCTTGTAAGTTGAGTTTGAAATTGAAAGCTTAACAGACCAAGCCTGTATTTGATGTTATAGCATTCTAATATAAGTAAAAAAAAGGAAAATTGTTAGAAAACAAACTATCATATCATCATGTATTGCTAGTTATGAACGAAAACATGCCAAGACTAGCCCGCATAAGAATACAATACGAATTGTTATGATGGACCAAAATTTTGATAAGCAGACTTTGTAAACAAAAATCGAAGCAACAAAAATTGAGAAAAAAAAATTGCCAGACTACAGAAGGCAAGTTGCAGGCTCCAATCATGCATTCCATGTGGCTTGAGACCCATACTAATAAATTCATTCAAATAAAGAAAAGGAGCATGCCATCATTCATTGGCTTCTCACATGCATCTAGGAAACAAGCAACAAAACATAAGTCGACCACATGCCTTGCGGTGATAATAGTTATGGGCCACATCACTTCTAAAATATACCCCATTGTTCCTTTCAAGTTTCAAACATCCTTCAATCTATTAAAAGATCTACTGATTTGCAGAAATAATGAAACCCAAGTTGACAACAGTCCATTTCATAAATTATAGTCTAGAAAAATTCGAATACGAATTCATTTCATAATTTTTTGCAGAAGTTTTATGATTGGTTAGGCTTTATAATATCAACCCTTATCCTTTCTCATTCAACCTCAAAGCCGGATGAAGTTTTAGTTCTGGAACCAATGAGATGTTCAAGATTATAACAATTTTGAAGGAATCAAAATTTTGGGTAATGCAATGAAGTTGTGGAAGAGTTATGGAATGCAAACTTTGAAAAATAGCATCAATGTCAAATAATTAATTTAGTTTTATGATAATGATTAATATAAAAAAAAAAGTATTCAAAAATTAAAAAAAAAATGTACAAAGCAAGGAAAGAATCTTCATGTGATTTTTATTAATCTAAAGAAGTTATATGATAACTATCTTGATAATTTATTCAACGTGCATTAAGAAGTCATGGATCTTACTAGACATTTGCAAGAGGATGTACCCTCGTGTATGCTCTTTAGTGATGATATTCTTCTTGTTGATAAGGCTAGAGAGGGAGTAGAAGATAAACTTGAATTATGGATGTTAACCTTAGAGTCTAAAGATTTTCGTTTGAATAGATCTAAAATTAAATATATTGAGTGTAGTTTTAGCAGTAATTGATCCAGTGAGGGGATTGTAACTTTGGGCGATCAAGTCATTAATAAAAGTACACGGTTTAGATATCTTGAGTCTATTGTCAAGAATGATGGTGAAATAGATGGAGATAGTATTTAGTAGAATTCAAATTGGATGATTGAAGTCGAAGAATACATCGGTTGTGTTGTGTGATTGAAAAGTATCCCTAAAACTGCAATGGCAGTTGAACCGGTGGACCACACTAGTGTGGGCGGTGGCCAAGAAGAGAGAGGGGGCTCAAAGGGGAAAGATTCCACCTTTAATTACTTATCATAGATTCATAGAAGACCAAAATTGGGAGGTAGATAGGAATGTTTATTTAGGGAAAGAGGGTTGATTTGATTAGGAGTGAATTAAGAAAGTTTCCAAAATTATGTTTAATTATTTAGGATGATTTTCTAAATCATGTTTAATTGTTTATGAAGGTTACCAAAATTATGTTTAATTGTTTAGAAAGACTTTCCAAATTAATTAGTAGATGTTTCTTAATTAAAAAAGGGTAGATTTGGGGCTAATTTGGGAAGAGATTAATTAGGAAATGTTTCATAATTGAAGAAGGTAGATTTTGGGACTGATTTGGGAGAGAAATAATTAAGGAAATAGGGCATATTTAGGGCTAATTTGGGAGGAAATTATGGGAGGGATGTTTTGGTATTTTACTATTTATTGTTGATTTAAATAATTGATTTACCCTAGGCTTAAGGGATGTTTTGTATGCAGAATTTTGTGTGTTTGTTGTCAATAGATTTTTGTGAGGGATCCTAGCAACGTCTAGAATTTGGAAGAGAAGACCCTCCTCTCGAAAGAGGACCATTGTATCTTGCTTGTTCGTATTTCTTGTCTTAGCAATAAAAATCTGTTGGTTTGCTCAATTTTATCGTTTGTTTACTGTTTTTTTATGCTCAAGTCCCATTACAAACTTAAGGGAAAATTCTATAAGATTGTGGTGAAACTTGAAATATTTTATGGCACATAATGATGGTCATTAAAAGAGAAGCATAAAATTAAGCTAAGTATTGCAGAGATGAGAATGCTTAGGTGGATGAATAGTTTTACTCTTAAAGAGATCGAAAAGGCAAAACAAGCATACACGTGAAAAGGTTGGAGTAACAACAGTGATAGATAAAATTAGAAAGAATTGCCTTAGATGATTTGGTAACATAAAATGCCGCCATTTTGATGACCCGGTTAGGAGAGTAGATATATTAAATTTGGCTTATGTTAAGAAAGGTAGAGATAGGCCTAAACATATTTGATTAGACAATATTTAAAATGCCCTTTTTTTATTAAATTTAAATGTTGTTCATTAAGAAGTAGTAGTAATCCAAAATGATATTAAGGATGCATGTGATAGGGAATTCAATAATATTAAATAATTGTGTAGTATTCATAGAGTTCTGAATCACAATAGGATAACACAAAAGATCAGTACGAAGTTCAAATCTTTTAGTATCAATTATGAATATGCTTATAAAAAAGATTTCAAAATCAAGTTTATTAGCTTATGCTTTTTAGAGATGATATAGTCATAATAGATGAAATATTTGTTGAAATAACTAGAAAGTTAGATTAATGGAGAAAAAAAAATCAAGAACTTAAAAGCTCATAAATACATTAACAAAGACTGCATTATTAATAAGCAAATGTAGTGAATGTTATATCAATGCTTTCCTTTTTTATGTTGGGAGGAGAGTTGATAGATGAGGCAAAAAATAGACACACATGCACATGTCAATCCTCAAATATAGGACCACTTTAATGGGGCCAAAACTCTTAATTAACTAGCCTAGGGTCAAGTGCCAATTATCAATCTATATTGATAAAGAATAATTTATATATAAGTGTAATAAATCTCATATGCCTTGAGGATTAATTGTGCAAAAGAATTTAAATAGATGAGATTATCATATTTTTAATCAAAGTTGAGAGATGAGGCAAAAATCACACACATACATGCATGTTTCAATCCTCAAATCTAAGACCACTTTAATGGGGCCAAAGCTCTTAATCAACTAGCCTAGGGTCTGGTGCCAATTATCAATCAGTGGTTAAAGGATAATTGATACATAAGTATAATAGATTGCATGTACTTTGAGGGTTTATTATACAAAATAATTAGAATAGACAAGATTATCATATTTTTAGTCAAAGTTGAGAGATGAGAAAAAAATCTCAAACACGCACAAGCATGTCAAATCTCAAATTTAAGAACAATTAATGGGGCCAAAGCACTTGATCAACTAGCCTAGGGTTCGACGCCAATTATCTCTCTCTCTCTCTCTCTCTCTCTCTCTCTCTCTCTCTCTCTCTCTATATATATATATATATATATCTCTATATATATATATATCTATATATCTATATATATATATATCTATCTATATATATATATATATATATATATATATATATATATATATATATATATATATATAAGTGTAATAGGTTTCATGTACCTTGTGGATTTCTTATATTAAAGAATTAAAATAGACAAGATCATCATACTTTTAGTTAAATTTGGTTGGTTTAAATATAAAAATGCCTCAAAAATATTTGTTAGGAGAGAATATGATGGAGGTTAAACATAAATTTTACAAATTTGTGCTAATTTTGACTCAATCTAAAAGCAACCCATGCTAAATAGGATTAAAGGGAGGTTGCATAAGATTTTCCTAATATACCCATCTAATATTTCTTTATTTGTAAACAAACAAGCGTGCCACATGTCTGAGATTTGCCGGCTCTCAATTTAAATGAAAAAAATTATTAATAGTTCCTTTAATTTGCACAAGTAGAAATATTTAACTATCTTAATTTTTGTTTCAAAGAGTTCTCATGACTGCAAGTCATCTCGATTCATGATTCATAAGTATAAAAAAACTAAAATTAATAAGTATGAGTTCATCAACACACCAGCCCGCCAACTTGTCACAACACTACCTTAAACAATAGCGCTATCAAGTCACATTATAAGTAGAGGATTAGAGTTGAAGTTTATCATCATATTGTGGGCTCTAAAAATTTCACATGCCAACCTCTCTGCATGATTCGAGGAGAGTTTTAACGGGATATGTTTCAAGTCAAGTTTTAATAAAAATAATTGGTTAAAAGATAAGATATTGCAAAGAGATTTTACCCTAATTTAACAATAACTCTAAGATTGGAGTTTAGATTTCACTTAGGCGCAAATCTCTATGGTTAATTACCTCTTCTGGTGATGGGAGAACACTTTCGAGTAAGGCTAGTTTGTTAAATAAGCACTTAATACCTGACATATAAAAACATCATATTTGATATTTAGAATTAGAAATTTACCATCTTTAACTCAAGGTGAATAGTAATGCTAGGGCGGTGCTAACATTACTGTTGTCGGGTCTCAAGCCCTGGATGAGAAAAATGTCATATAATTTTTAAGTGACTTTGTATTACTGACATGTAATTTCCTAAAAGTTCTTCATGAAGCCTCTTATTCAAACGCATCATTATTTATCAGCCGATTTAAACACCACATATTTGATGTTCACATAAAATAAAAAACTTATAACTGTCACATTTAATAGTCTATTTTCTCGGAATATGTCCATGCAATTCAAATAGCATCATGCAAATGATATATAGCAAGTTATGAAAGCACTAAAAGACTAATGTGCAACTTACAGGATACTAATAATGACCTATAATTATGGGAACCGCACCATAAAAATGTCTATACAAACAAACCATTTAAGAAAACTAATCCACATGATTTAAATATAAATTATTATGAACTTTGCGTGTTTAGAAATAATCAAATAGAAGGATTTTTATAATTTTATGTTTGTTTTAAGCCATATCTTCATTGACAAATTCCCTAAAATATAGATGCAAAATAACCCACCATGTTAGAAATATGCAATCAAATTCAGGATGGCAGATAATCCTAAGTTGGTGCGCCTTCTCACTATCCATACAGATAAACTGATTACTTGAAATGGAGCAACATTTAGAACTTCAAAATTGTAATATAACACATCACCAAAAAAAAAACTTACCAGCAAAATGCTGTATTCCAATTAGAAGTTAAGCAAATTAGCAATCGTTCTTCTTCATAATAGCAAAAATGATCGCTGAACCTCGACATAAGCTAACTTATTGTAAACTCCTCTCGCAACCAATAACATAAAGGCTCTACGACAAGCAGGAGTGAACTCCATAGCCTAATAAGAACACCCCATATGTATCAAAGTAACCTAAACAGAAAAATATTTACAGAAATATCAAAGCTAATAATAAATCTAAGACTCAAAACCCTAATCAAGCATAGTCTGCATCGAATCAATCTTTCTGTTTCAAAGCACAACAACAACTCCTATTCAAATATTCGAATCATCGTATGATTCTTCTCGGAGAAACTATGCGAAAAGATAACGAGATCGTCAGCATTACAGGAAACCGAAAAACTCCAATGGGAAATGCATTGAATTAAAGAACAGAACAAGAATTTTTTTTATAAAAAATTCAATATGTTATGATTCAAACAAAACTGAAAGAGAAGTGGATTTAGATCTGGAAAAGTAACTGAAATGGCCATCAAACTTATGCTGGGATCGATTCTGACACTCCCTCAGCTTCTACCAGAAGACGATCAAGAAATAGGATCTCGCTCTTCCCGGGTCGGGATTTATTATTCTAAAGAGCCCGGCAAAAAGATCAAGGTAGAATTAAAAAGATGGGCCGCCTTTCCATCGGGCATAGTTCCACGAAAGATAAAGAGCCCAATAATTGTTTAACGGCCCAATGGGCTCATAAATCAACTTTTTGTAGTTAAATCAAATAATAATAATAAAATTAGAGGCAATGCTGATGATTATGCACTAAATGTGTATCTCTTTATAATCATTCTAATTTTAATTGGCCTTAAATGATTAATTGTCAATTATTTTTCAACTTATTCAGTGCTAAACCTCTTAGCTAAAAAATATATTATTTATTATTATATATTTTTTATTATTGAGAACATTTTATATTCATTTGTTATTATTTTTTTATCTCTCTACCCGCATTATCTACTTATAGTAGATAAATAATGATCTCTATCGTAAGTAGATAATGCAAAGAGAGATAATTATTTATTTATTTATTTAGTTTTAAGATTAGGCAAGTTTTGAATTAATCATGAAGGTGGTAATATAATTTCATATGACTAAGATTTGATTTAGGATAACTTTCTTACTATTTTTAAAATAATTTTTTAATACAAAATATTTTTTAACAATAAATTTTTGTAATAGAAAACTGTTTAGAAAACTAATAAAAAAATTGTCTCAAACGAATGCTTCCTTTTGGACGACTTTCTTACTGCTTTTTTTTTTTTTTTCTTACTGCTTATTAAAACAGTTTTCTTTAATTTTTGTACTAGAAAGCTATTTTAAGAATCACTAAGAAAGTCATCCCAAAATAAGTTGTAGTTAGGGGTGTCAATTCGGGTCAACGAGTTGGATTCGGGTCGAACCCGGAATTGACCCAACACTGTTCGGGTCAACCCGAACCCAACTTGTTTTTAAAAAAAACGGGTCAGATCGATTTTTTTGACACGGTCGGGATTTATTATTCTAAAGAGCCCGGCAAAAAGATCAAGGTAGAATTAAAAAGACGGGCCGCCTTTCCATCGGGCATAGTTCCACGAAAGCTAAAGATCCCAATAATTGTTTAACGGCCCAATGGGCTAATAAATCAACTTTTTGTAGTTAAATAAATAATAATAATAAAACTAGAGGCAACCCATTCTAAATTGGCCTTAAATGACCCGATTCGGGTCATTTTATATGAATTTCAGGTCAACCCGACCCGACACAAATGACCCGAAATTCACCTAAAATTGCTACTTTTCGTGTCAAAATCAGGTCAATCTTCGATTTATGGGTCAATCTCGGGTTTCTGAGTCAAATATGAGTTTTTCGTGTCTATTTCGGGTCATTTTCTGGTTGCTGTGTCATCCCGAACCCGACCCGATTTTTAAAACGGTTTGATTTGTTGAACCCGAACCCGACCCGTTTCAGATCCGGGTTGATCCTAACCCGGACTTTTCTAGGTCGGGTTTGGGTCGTGTCAAAAATTGACACCCCTAGTTGTAGTCTAAGGGCCCTATGAGATAATCAAGATTATTTGAATTAATTTATTTAACTCTAACCTTCATAAATTGTTGGAATTTTATCTCATATCTTGCCATTCCCTTCAATCAAAACAAAGCTTCAAAGTCTTCAGCCTCCATTAATGATCAAAATAATTGATCATTGATACTGATGTATTTGAGAGAGGAGATCAATTTTGCTGCCTTTCTTCATCCTGTGGTTTCTAATTGTTGGCTTTCAACTTTCAGCTGCTGAATTATTTCTTAGCTGCAATCAATTTTCTCTTACAGCTTATCTCCGTTTCTTTATCAATTCATTTATTTGGGAGAGAAATCATTAAAGTATGATTGAGACTCAGGCTTTGCTTGGGACAGCTTTCTTCCTGCTTCTTAAAGCAGTTTTCTAGTTCTAAAATTTTAACTTTTAAACTAGAAAGCTACTTTAAGAAACAGGAAGAACGCCATCCCAAACAAAAACCTTAGGCTTCTGCTAGGGCAACTCTCTTATAGTTTTATTTTTCAGGTTGTAATTATATTTTTTTATTTGTGCATATTTTTTTTAAAAAAAAATTGTATTTGAAAGTTGCTTCCTACAACTTCTCTAAAAAGTTACTTTCTCTATAACAATTTTACAAAACAATAAAAAAAATTTGTTCTAAACAAAGCCTTGGGATATCTGTCTTATTGCTCTATGAAGAAGCTTTCTAGTACAAATATTTTATATTCAAAAAAATTTTGTACTAAAAAAATGCTTCATAATCAATAAGAAAGTTGTCTCAAAGTCATTATTTGGGACGACCTTCTTACTATTTTTTAAAGCAGTTTTCTAGTACAAAATTTTTAATATTTTTACTATAAATTTGTTTTAAGAAGCAATAAGAAAGTCGTTCCAAATGAAGCATTAGAGTGTTAATTATTTATTAAGTGTGTTTTTTAAAGTATTCATGTTTATAATTTTTTTTTTCTTTTTTTGTATGCTCATAATTTTACATTTTAGTTGTGATATCTTAATCCAAATTTTATTTTGATGGTATAATAAATAGTAGTTATAATTGATGATTATCATTTATAAAATTTATTGTGTATTCTGTGTTGGTATATACAGGTTTCATAGGTTGATTGCAAAAGAAAGTAATCAAATCTTTTCAAAAGTGTTGAAAATAAAATTTTATTTGGGACGGTTTTCTTATTATTTTTTTAAATAGTCTTTTAGTATAAAAATTTTATTTTTTAACTAAAAATTTACTTTAAGAAATAATAAAAAAAATTATCTCAAATAAAATCTAGGACTTGAATGATAATATAGGTTTTATTTGAGGCAGCTTTCTTAAAGTTTTTTAAATCAGCCTTTTGGTATAAAAAATTTTTGAGGAAAATTGTAGCTATTTCTATACTGAAAAGCTATTTTAAGGAAAGCTTAATTTCGAGAGAGACATGAGCAATCATTCAATAAATTAGAGGGGTGTATTAGCGTAATCAAGACAGATTCAATCGATCCTGGTTTCTTCGTGCGTTCCTTCGTGCGTTCGTCGGCGGCGAGGGGAGTTTTCTCTTCCTGTTGTTTACGTGATTTTGATTTTATGGCTTCTTCTCGTCTTCGCGATCCTGATTTTATGGCATGCCTTCTTTGTGGATTTCGGAGTTGGAAATTATGTCTTTGGCTGCCCCTTTTGAGTTTGCTTTGGTAGAGAAGTTCCATGCCCGTCGGCCCTCTTTGGAAGCCATTAGAAAAAAAAAAATTTAATCTTAAGTTAAATGGGGAGGTTTCGGTTACTGTTCTGAATCAACGTAATATTTTGATTAAGATCTTCAACGATTTGGATTATTGCAGAATCTTCGCGCATCGTTCTTACTTCGTTAACAACTGTTTCATGAAACTCATAAAGTGGTCTCCTACCTTAGATGTGGAAATCGAATCTCCTGTGATTCCCATCTGGATTTAATTTCCTAACCTTAGGCCTCACCTGTATGCTCCTCGAATCTTGCATGGCCTTGGAACTGTTTTCGGCAAACCTTTAAAAATTGACAACGCTACATCATCTGGTTCCCGACCTTCTGTTGCTAGAGTGTTGGTAGAGATTGATGTGTCTAAATCATTTCCTGAGAAAATTTGGGTTGGGCCGGAAAGTTCTGGTTACGTGCAATATGTGGTTTTTGAGGATTTTCCGAATTATTGTGTGCATTGTTCCTTTTTGGGGCACTCTAAAGCGGGTTGTAAGATCCTGAATCCTAATCTCGTCCCTTCTTCTTCTTTGGGGGGTGGTGATATTTCGGGTGCTACTTTTGTTCCGTTTGTCCCTGTGTCTTCTCCTACTATTGTTGGTTTGGCTGTTGTTGAGACTGCTGTTACTCCTTCTGTTATTGAGGTTTCTCCTATTCAGTTCGAGGCTTCTGCTCCTGTTGTGTTGGGGTCCCAAATGTCGTTGGATGAAGTAAATAAGTTGGGGGATGAAGCTTAAATTGTTTCGGAGGTTGAGGCGTCGGTCCCCTGTATTAACTTTGGTGGTGTTAATAATGCTTTGGAAAATTGCCCTGTAGTGGTTGTGCTTGATGAGTTGGCTATTTCTTCGCCTATTGTGGGTGTTGTGGAATCGTTCATGAATATTAATAATGGCTCTGGTGAAGAGCCAGATTTGGTTGTCGAGGCTTCATGCGTTCCTGCGGTTAATGTGGATATTATCCCTGAGGGTGTGCAGGAGGATTTTTCAAATTGTAATTTGGTTGACATTCCTGTAAACTTGGTCCACACTCAGACTTTGGCTAACCATGTGGGTGTTAATTTTGGTTTTGAATTTTGTAACCATGTGGATTGGATGCACGGTTCGTCTGAGTTTGGATCTGAATCTGATTTTTCTAATTGTGGTGTGGCTTCTCCGGATTTGGCTGATCCGGATTTTTATGGTGGTTCCGACCCTGGAAATGATTTTACCTTGGTTCGAGTAAGACTTGTTGTTTCTCGTGGGAGTGGGAGAATTCGTGGGAGGGGCCGCGGGAGGGGACGAAGAAGAAGATAATCTCATATTTACTGTTTCTTTTCTTGCCTCTTATTGCTTCAGAATAGTTTTTCTGGTATTTTGGATCGGGTTTTTGAGGCAATGATGTGGCCGGGGCTCGTGTCTTTGTCGTCGAGCTGGTGACAACCTTCGGTGTCTTTCGATAGTTGGATGTGGGCGCCTTTTTTCACCGTTTGGATTGTCCGTGTGAGGCTTCAGGGATGCTGGGAGTCTCGGCCGTATACTGAGCCTAATGTGGGTTATATTTCATTTTCCTTTTATTTCTCTGGTCATTCACTGTTGTAACTGCTATTTCCTTTTTTAATATATGTTTTTTTGTTTATAAAAAAAAAAAAAAAAAGACATTCAATCGAATCGAAGATGTAACTTAAAGCTTTGACCAAATATGGCTAACTCAACTTGATAATCAGCTAGTGAATTTGAAATCAACCGGGATTGTTTAGATCAATTCAAGACAATTGTAGCAATTTCTTCCTTGAAGTTTAATCGAGTATAAAGGATCAAGAAGATTGAGTTTGATCATAAATTTGGCCAATTTGTGGATTCCTTTGGGAAGGTGGAGATACTTAAGCTTCGTTTGGGACGGCTTTCTTACTGTTTTTTAAAATAATTTTTTAGTATAATATTCTCGATTTAAAAAACGTTTGTACTAAAAAGTTACTTAAAATATTAAAAAAGCTGTTCCAAACTAAGCCTTAATTTTTATTTAAATTTATCATGTGGAATTGTGGATCTCAATCATAACTTTTTTTGTTATCTGATGCATATATAAAATGTAGAATGAGGTGAGCCTCTTCTTATTTTATTTTTTTATTAGAAATTAATGGCATTTTCTAAATGGGGCTATTCAGTTTGCTGAAAATGTAATGACGATGCCTAACATCGCTTCGGTTGCTCATTGCCATCGGTAGTCAGCCACTGTCCATTATTGCTGCTGCCCTGCTGTGCACCGCCTTCCACCAACCATTAGCCTCTACTATCGTCAAGCTTTACATTGTATTCATTTTATTTTAAGGGACTATTTAGTTTGTTAAAAAAGAATACAGTGTAAAATTAATATTTAATTTGGAGTTGGTTTGATGAACGCAAAGTAAATTCATGAGAATGATTTTCTTAGTTGTTTTGAAGTAAAATGAATGTAGTGCAAAGTTTAAAAATGGCAATCGATAGCTGCCGAGGGTGGCAGGCAGTGGCGACCGACAGGTGTGGTGGCCGATTGTCGGCAACGATGGTTGATGGGTGTAGTGGAAGGGTGGTAGTGATGGTGGCAGGTGACCTAGCCCTTGTGACGTTGACGACGGAGGGTGGCGGCCGACTTATGTCGTGGCGATAGGTTATGGTCGTCAACCAGCAGCGGTGGCCTGTGGCTGGTGGAGGTGGTCAACGGTGATCAAACTAGCTTTCTTGCAGTATAAAGTGTTCTTGAGCGAGTTTGGTTTTCTTAAAAAATATATTATAATGATTTACAATATATTATTTTATTTTACTTTGGATCTTTTTTTCATCAACAAATATCATAATTATCAAAACATCTGCATTTAGAATACTTTACACCCTAAAATATTTCAACCAAACACACCTAAGTCAAATAAAAAAAAAACAATCTTAATTTATTTTAAATTTATCCAAATAACTTCAAACATTTTAAATACATTAGATCCATTTTATATTGCTTTTATTTTTCTCTGCCCCAAAGTTAAATGATTCATATATTCACCTACGCCCAACAATATTTATTACAATTTATTTATAATATGTCACATATCATCTATTGGTTACAGACATTTTAATAGAAATAAAGAAGTCGTGTTTCACTCCCAAAATATATTTTATACAAGAAATTATATTTTTTTATATATTTTTTATTTAAGTGGTTCATTCATAAGCTTTTCAAACAAATATATCAGTTTAGAAACAAAAAAAAAAAAAAATGCAAGTCAAATGTTTAATATACTGAACACGGTATTTTAAATAAAAACATGAATGTTCTATTAAAGACATTTTTGTAATCAATATATGTTCATTATAGTTAGAGTGATAGAAGACCTATTGCAATGCTTTACGGCGCATAATGTTGGTCGTTAAAATAGAAGCATAATATGAAATTAAGTGTTACAGAGATCTGAATTCTCAGGTGGATGAGTAGCTTTTACCTTAGACACAATATATGAAACGAGCATATACATGAAAAGATTGGAATAGTTCTAGTGGCATATAAGATTAGAGAAAATTGCCTTATATGATTTGATCACGTAAAATGGCCCTTATAATGACCAGGTTAGAATAGTAGATTTGTAGATGTATTAGATTTAAACTATATTAAGAAAGTTAAAGGTAAATCTAAAAAGAATTATTTAGAAATTATTAGAAAATTTTTTTTTATTATATTTGAATGAGATTTTGATTGTTAACAAGATAAAATAGAGAAATAATGAGTCATATAGCGGACCCCACATAGTAAAATTAAAGCTTGATAATGTTGTTGTTTTTGTATTTTTTTATTATAAAGATTATTAAATTAGTTTTAACATGAAAATAATATTTTATTAACCTAATAAATTTTAAATTATACTTGATACGGCATCACAAAAATTATCTTGATCGAGCACGAATCTCGAGGCAAAAGCTAGTTGGAAACTTCAAAAATTAATTTCGATATCGGCCGTCCATTCGGATCACTCCCAATTCGCCCTTGATCTCACGCCTATTTACGGGCTGTGCCACTCCAGAAAAACTATAAATAGAGCCCTCATTCTACACCAAGGGGCTCAAGTGAAGAGAGAGAAGAAGAAGAGGAGAAAGAGGAAAAGGAGATTCCTCACCTCCTCGACCACCGCCGGAGCTCTTCCTGCCGCCTGAAGACGCCGGAACTCTGTCGGATTTTCAGGAAACGCAGGAATTCTGCACAACTTCCACGTGATGCTGAAATCATTCACAATTAACAACAGAGTCCCCTCCTGATGCAGAAACTCCGCCCAAGTGAAGCTGGAGTTCTACCCGACGCTGGATTTCTACCAGTTATCCACCAAAGACGTCGGACTTCTACCAGACGTCGGACCTTCACTCTTCGCCAAGTTTCTACCCGACGCTGGATTTCTACCAGTTATCAGACTTTGCTGGACATTTATGCGAAGATGTATTTCTTTCCATTGATGGACTTCTACCTGACGCTGTTCTACTGATCTTCGTCGTCATACTACAGTCCTTCCGACCTCCGTCGCCAGCCGACTACGGTCCTCCTGACTTACGTCGCCCGCCGACTACAGCCTTTCCGACATCCATCGCCCGTTGAATACGGTCCTCATGACTTATGTCATCCGTCGACTACAGTCTTTTCGACCTCTGTCGCCCGCCGACTACGGTCCTCCTGACTTACGTTGCCCGCCGACTACAGTCCTTCGTCGACAGCTGACTACGGTCCTCCTGACCTACGTCGCCCGCCGACTGCAGTCCTTCTAACAAAGCGAACTTGTCAATAGTGATTCTTTGTATTTACATCATGTAATGTACTCCATAAGATGTACATCAAGCTAAGAACTTCCACCAAGGAAGGGCCTCATTTGTAGTCGACTGCAATACTAGTGGATTCATTCAAACTGGGCTAGGCCCCGTGGTTTTTCCCCCTTTTTCAAGGGTTTTCCACATAAAAATCTTGGTGTCTCATAAATGCTAGACCCTCTCTCCTTATCTGATTGCGTGCCGGATTTTCGTACAACGCTAAGACGTTAAATCTTATATTTCTCTACCGCCGCGAATACTCCTGGACGCAACAATACTAATTAAAAAAAAATCAATAACTTTCAGATTTGCTTCAATCAAATTTAAGTCATTATATTCTAGCTTTTTTTTCTTGACCAATATGTTTTTTTTTTTTTTTAATTTGATTAATGTCACTCTAAATATAAATTTACATAATGGACAAAATAACAATACAGTGCTTCAATCTCTATGCCACCATCACCATTAGCTCGACGCCAAAAACAGAAGCAAATCCAAACAGCAGAGATATCCCAAAAATATAAACAAATCTTCCCACGGCGGCGCTCGGTAGGTACTCCACCGCCGGCCGGCTACATGTGCCGCCGGTGCCGGTCACGCACACCTCCTCTGGCTTTGACGTTTCCCCCGGCGCCACCGGACTCGATGACCCGCCCAAACCCGAGCCGGAATTTATCAGCCCGGCATCATAAGTGGGTGTCAGGTCGGGCCGAAAAAGGCCGAAAGACCGCTCCGAAGTCGGGCCGGGCTTCAGGTCCTCATCATACATGGCAAAAATATATGTCGCCACAGGCTCCGTCATAGCCCTTAAATGGGCCACCAGATTCCCATTATATGCCCTGGCGTTCTCCACGCTCGCCCCGACCTCGTTGTCGTCACCTTTATAAGGCCACCCTGTCTCCGCCACCACCACCTCTTGGCCGGCGAACCCGGCGGCCCTTAGCGCGGCCCGAATTGCGTCAACCTGAAAGCAAACTAAATGATTAAATAAAATTGAATAATATTTTTAAAGTTAAAATTATAAATAAGGAAACACCGCTTGGCCCCCCATCGAACCCATTCCTTGTCATTAACAACTCTCCTTGGCCTATTGGTTGAGAGCTTAGGCTTCCAACTAAGAGGTTCAGGGTTCGAGTCTATGTGTAAGGCGTTGTGTAATTTTTGCCTTTTTTGGCCTAAATGTCCCAAAAAAAAAAAAAAAAATTATAAATAAAGAAAGTCATCTCAAATGAAGTCTAAAGCTTAGTTTGGGACGGTTTTTTTATTACTTTGTAAAAAAAAAAATTTATTACCAAAAAAACTTGAAATAAAAATTTATTTTAGGCATCGTTTGAGACAACAGCTTTTTTTTAATTCTTAAAAGCAACTTTTTCGTAAAAATTTTTAATTTACATACTAAATAGTTGCTTAAGAAGCAACAAAAAGGCGCCCCAAACGAAGTCATAGAAAGCACTAAAAAAGCCGTCCCAAACAAAGTCTACTTTTTTATCATTTTGCTTTCTAGATCACAATTTGAATTTTTATTTGGTCACTTTTTTTTTTAATATTTTCAATAAAATTGTGTATTAAGAAGAGATTTTCTATAAACAATTTTCAAAAAAAGGGATTTTTCTTCACTCCAATTTTCTATATAAAAAATTACATCCGTCCCAAATCAAATATAAAATAGATTTTCCAGTTCATGGCTTACCTGAGCGTCGAACATGTTGGTGTAAGGAATCCCTGAGCCCGGATCATATCGGGCCGGGCCGGGCTGGAAAAGACAAAACGTGAGGGTCTCGGGCCGTGGGTCGCTACGGTAGGCGAAGTACGGGTAAGGATTTATCATGAATGGGGAATTGTTATCCCTGAGAAACTGGAGGATGGGTTGAAGTGTTGCGGCGAGGTCGGAGTGGAAAGCGCCGGCGGACGGCGGGTCTGATTGCGAAAGAACGGCCATGGAATGTACAGTAGAGACCTTTACGGAGGCGGCGGAGGGTGCAGCGGCGATGGCTGCGTGGAGGTTTTGCATGGCTGGGAGGAGGAGAGAGGAAAGAGAAGAATCGCCGGAGTTTAGGACTTCATTCCCGACGGATACGGCAGAGATGGAGGTGGCGGGGAGAAAGGGGAGGAGATTGGTGGATACCCAGGCAGCGGCGGCGGAAGGATCTCCGGCAAGGGAGGGAATATCGGAGTTAGAGACGCCGAGGAGTAGGGAGATACCGGTGCCCGAGAAGGCAGAGATGACGGCGGGGTCGGCGTTGTATAGGCGAAGATTGGAGAATACGGTGGATTGGAGAAGGTGGGCAGTGGACGCCGGCGGCGGGAGGTTGTCCGCGAGCTCGCCGTAGTTGACGCCAAGGTATGGCTCCGAGCCTGGAGAGAACGTACTCAAGCAATCAAATAAAATACAAATAATATATAATTTATAAACCGATTATGAATTAATAACTTGTTTTTCCTAACTTGAAGGAGAGAAGCCATGGAGGAGAGTGAAGAAGAGCAGAAAAAGAGGCGTCTTTGACATACTGAGAGAGCTAAATGAAAAGAAGGAAAAGGGTGTGGAAGAAGAGGAGATTTGTACAGTTTTTGGTCTTCAGTTGTTGGGGAGAAGAAAAGAATTATAGAGAGGAAGGGGGAATCTGAAGGGTTGATATAGCTCAGAAGCTTGCATAAAGTATCCTGTGCTGTACTTTGCTCTATTTAGAAATGTTCAAAGCTTGGCAATGAGGGACAAAATAAAATTTTTAGTTATTAAATTTATTTTTCAAAATTATTTTAATTATCAATAATCAATTAACTCTTTAAATTGTGCTTCCAATTAATAAAAAATCATTATGGCTCAAAATTTTCCTTTTTATAATATTATAATAGTTTGAGACTTACAACCAACCTAATTTGTTATTATTTTATAAGTGGTGGTTATGTGATAACTTATGCTATGAATAATGAAGCATATGTGGCAATATTAATGATAGAGTTGAGCTATAGTCAGATTTATAGAAGATAAATTCAAATGAAGCTTCGTTTGGAATAGTTTTTGTTATTATTTTTTTGCTAGTTTCTTTAAATTTTAGTATTAAAAAATTATTTAAAAAACGGTAAGAAAACTGTTCCAAATGAAATAAGTTTCTAATCGAGGCGAGTACTTTTAGCGAGTTTTTTAAGTAATAACTACCACTCCCGAGTATATTTGGCAAGTTGTGGAGTTCATTATGTGATTAATTTTGATGAATTTGCAAAATCATAGATATTTTAAGCGAGTTTAGTAGCTTAAAAAGGTGAGATATAAATTAGAGTTTTATCTTAGGTGATTTATAGAAATTTAATTAATAGAAACTCAAAGATTTTGGGCTACTTTTGACTGCTTCTTAAATGTAAATGTTGAATTTGATTTAAGCTTCTCTTCGCATAGTTTTCTTATTGATTTTTAAAATAGTTTTTAGTATAAATATTTTTAGTTAAAAAAATTTATGTACTAAAAAGTTGTATTAGAAGTCATTAAGAAAATTGTCCCAAACGATCCTTAATCTCTCATAATAATTTGATTAATCTCAATCAAATAAAAAAAGGGATGAACATGTATTAAAAATCTGTATTAAATATTTAATATATTGTTAATATTAAATATGAAAATTGAATAATTCTGATTTATAATATATTGTAGTATGAATTAATATATATGCAATATTAAAAGTTAAAGATTTTTTATTTTTTATTTTTTCTACTTAAAAAATAAATTAATCTAATAAAAAAAAATAAAAAAAACAATAGAAATATAAATCTCAAAAAATATATATTAGATAGCCGATCATTATTCAAGCTATAAAAGCTAATAAAAATTTATAGTGACATGCCTATTTGCTTGCTTGGTCTAATAATGACATATCAAAAAAAAAAAAAAAAAAACATGACAGTGATTACAAACATAATTCTTTTAAATTTATTTATTTTTAAGCAAATTAATTTTTGTATTGATTTATTTCGATATATTTGAAATACTATATAAAATATTTTGCAATTATGCCTAGGCCCAGACCATAGAGGTCTTATTCAAGCCCGGCCCAGCTAATCCTGGTTCCCTGAAAGCCCTTAAAAGTTCGGATGCACTTCGTCTTCAACGGTTCAACCTCATTCTCCTACCGGAAATCCACTTCATTTGATAATTCCCAGTCTCTCAGGCCGGTCTTCAAATCCCTCAACATACTCAGGCTTTGTTTGGGACGGCTTTTTTGTTGCTGCTTAAAACAACTTCTTAGTATCAAAATTAAATTTTTTGTACTAGAAAGCTGCTTTAAGAAGCGAAAAGAAAACCGTCCCAATCGAAGCCTCAATCTCACACTTAGCATTGCATGAGAATGGGGTCCTCATCGCCGGCCAGTTCGAGAACGCCTGCAACGTGTTTGATGAAATGATTGTTAGAAGCCTAGAAGACTATCTGCCTTTTGTAGCAACCAACAATACTTTGATTCTCGTAGGACTCATTTACTTTCATTTATTTTCATAAATGAAAGAACTAGAACTAATTTTTTTTAATATGAATAAATAATGACTCACTTATTCATTTATGCTTATAAACCATTGTTCAATTAAATTTATTTTATTTGTAACTTTAGATGCAAGTTCTTTGCAAGATGAAATGCATATCTAAAACGCACTCTTAATGTTTGATGAAATGCTAAGGAGTTTGTATATCCTAAATACGACTTGTGATCAATGTGTTATGCTATAGTACGATTGAAAACAAAATGTGTCAAGAAATTTTGATGCAAAATGTATTAGGATGAGCTTTAAAATCATAAAATTTGCACTGATATTAGTGCTTCAAAATATCATGTACGACACTAGCGAAAGAGTATAACCATAGTTCTGATTCCCTTAATTTAAAAGGATCGCTTTATTATACAGGGAACATCATATATATCAATAAGGAATACACTAATGTCTTAATATAGAACCCTTAAAGACTAAATAAGAGAGCATGTGGTATACCCTACAAATCAAAATGAAATATCTTGTGCTTATCTCTTAAAAATCTACTTGATGAAATATGCTTAATAGTTATTTACTTCAATAAGCAGAGTATAAACATCACACTATGGCCTCTGAAAGAAATTGTTCTCTATTTAAACTTTTCCCTTGGATTATATACCTATGGAAGAAAGAAAAAATAGTACTCTTCAATTCATCATAGGGAGAGGCAATGATAAAAGTTGGTGAAGGGATGAAATTTCTTGTAAATAATTATGGTCTTACTTGTAGACTTGTAGTCATGTGTTGGTGTGCCTCTTTTAACATTTTTTTTTAGGTACTCAATATCTGACATATTATGATTGAATCATGGCTTTAAGCAAGGCTTAATGTCTTCCTAATCATTATTAACATGAAATCAAATGCTTAATTACTTTACAAAAAGGATTTTTCATTTTGATAATCCATATTAACAATGCTTGAAGCCTTGCTTACAGACCTGATTCAATTGCCTTTTGAGTAGGTGAGCTATTTTTAATTCATAAGCACAACATGACAAACATTTACTATCTAAGAAAATCATAAAAGTGACACTTTTTTTCCAACTTGACCGGTTAATAAGCCTATCAAGCTACAAATTTGAGCTCGATCGTGCGCTTAAGCTCAACCTGCGTCGGTTTGTAAGAATGTCTAGCCATTTGATTAATATAAATTTTATTTTAAATTAAGTCTATATAATACATTTAGATCTATCATAATTATTTGTATATTAAAAGTAAAAATTCTTTTAAAAAATAAAAAGTTTAATTCAAAAACTAAGAAATCGGACTTTTAATTCAAAACTAAGAAATCGGTCTCAAATTTGAGTTAAGCTCAAGCTTTTCAAACGAATTCAAGCCTAAAATTTTTTTAACGAGTAGAGTTCGAGTTCAGTAAATAAGCTCGAGTTAAGAGTTCAGTAAGTATTAAACAAGCTCAACTCGATTAAGCAGATACTTAATGCATCTATTTCCATGCACTTTCCAAGTTTTGTTGAGCTTTACATTGAAAAAAAAAATGACCTTTGTTAAATTTGATGTGTTACAATTTCTATTGGCTTAATTTCTTAATTTAAAGCGAATGAAATTAGTGCTTCGTTTGGGAAAACTTTTTATTGCTTTTTAAAGCATTTTTTTTGTAAAAAAAATCTAGTTCAAATTTTTTTTATTAAAAACTGTTTTAAAAAGCAGTAAGAAAGTTGCTCAAAAGAAACATAAATGTAATTCTACTAAAGTCAAAATAAATAGCTACGGTTGACTTTTTTGTTTATATATGTAAATTATTTGATTTTTTTGGATTTGGATTTTAGGGAATAGAGTTTATATAAATAATAGTATAATTAATCATGCCAAATATTTGTCTTAATCTCATAGTTTGTTATGAAGGAATTTTATATTAGGAATTCATTATATCATTCTTGAATGAAAATGATTTTATTGTTGTTAAAAGAAGGAAAAAGTAAGATATTTGATAAAGAAATACATAAATAGGATTTTAGAAATAAATTTATAAATAAAATTCAATTACTGTGTTTTTAGATATTTTTTAATCAATTTTATTTTGGCATATTTTTTAAGAACAAAATTAGTCAATTCAAAGTTTTACATTTTTAAAATAAAATAACGTTCTATAAAATTTCATGAATATTCAAAATATTTTGGCCATAAATTCGGCATGCAAAAATAAAAATTTAAGGAATAATCTTGATTGTGTGATAAAGAATCTTGTAATTATACAATGAATGAGTATTTAATTAAAATAAAAAATATTTAGGCAAGTATAAAAGGATACTTTAATTTAATGTTTAATGTTCAATAATAATACAAAAACTATATTCAAATTGTATTTTTAGCCAGGTGCTTTAAATGTAGTTTATTTCTTAGTCAAATTTTGTTCCCTCACCTGCAAATCAACATCACCATTATGGTCATTTATAAGGATAGATCAAGCTTTGTTCTTCGTTCAAGAGACACCTCAATAGAAGCTAATCACCGGAGCATGGCGGACCACCTTCGGCCACTTCCTCCAAGCAGTCACCCTTCTTGGTGGGGGTGACCTTAGAAGTTCCTCTCTCAGTAGGATAAGTCTTTGATCATCTTAGTCAAAAGTATTATATGCGAGACATGAAAAAATAAAAACTAATGGCACATCTAATCCCCAAGACACCTCTCATTATCATATAATTAAGGTAATTAGCTGAAAAATATAATTAGTAACTAGTAATTTGTTTTAAATATTCATACATCTTTTATATAGTTTTTACAGGGATTAACATACATGACACAAAAAAGTTTACCAATATATTATTTAACTATTTATCATATTTCACTAACTTATCCTAATCATGTGACCCTGCTTCCCTGGTACTCTATCTAAAATGATGAAAGTCACAACCACAAATATTATTTTCCTTTGTTCGCAACGTATTTATGTTGCCGGTAGCATTTGAGGAACACATGAGAGGCGCAATAGAGAAGGGTGGATAACATAAGGGAGGGCCACGACAAAGTTATAAAAGGCAGACGAAAATGTCACAAAGGATCTAATGAAAGAGAGACATATGTGCAATACTACTTATATCTTCTCTCCTCGGCAATGATGTGAGTTTTATAAGCCTTCAAATCTACCGATGACATTGATCTTTTTCAGAGTGGAGAGGAGGACGAGATAATCATAATAGTATAAATTAAGGAGTGTATAGCAATTTTTTTATGTTGTTTAAAAAATATATATAATATATAGTTAAATAAAAAAGGTAAATGCTAAATATATAAATAGATAGAAATTTATTGCTATGCATAAAAAAACGCTATTTTTTAATGCTGACTTAAAAAACATTAGTTAGTTCATTTAATATTTAATAAAAATATTTAAATGTAGGAGTTATTTGTAAAATTTATAATTTAGGGGAATGTAATTGAAAATCTCTTCCGAAGCATCCGATCCCATTCCGTCTTTATCCTGCCATATTTTCCTCTTTACTCTTTCCGTCGAACTGTTAATCTGGTTTAGGGTTTTCTTGCGTTTACCAGCTCTGCAACTTCTTCTCCTCCGACGATGTCCGGCCTTAGCAATGTTGATCACCGCCACCGCCTCTCCGTTGACACTCCTCCGCCGCCGATCCCCAAAGGTTTCTGCTTTCTTCGCCCTCCTTCTCAAAATTCCTCGTTTCTAACTTGAAAAACCATCAATGCAACGGAATCTGTGCTTCCGGTACTTTTGATGTATAGCTTAGCTCCTGATTCCAGGTTATGATGGAAATCGGATGACTTTTTGCCGATCATTTCAGTTTCTAGGGTTTACCTTTATGTTATACGTTGCTTGAGTTGCTTGCCTTTATTGATCCGGAAGCTTTTCCCTCTTGATTTTATTGTTTACGCAATCTAATCTTCATTTTGGTTATTGGTCGTGCTTTTTTTTTTGGGCATGGGGTAATTTTCTAACCCTGGACTTATTCATGTTTTATGTGAGTAAGGAAAGAATGTCTCAATTTGGAATATTCTTGATAGGATAGCATGCTTCATGATCTTTACTAATTGGATTAGATTATAAACTCTTTGGATGTTTTTTTTTCATGATGCAGCAATCCACGAACAAATAATGGCTACTCTTATGTTATTTGATGTTCCACGCACCTGCCCACATTTTTGAACTTGTAATTTCTTTAGCATGCTTGTCTTTTCATGGCTGGTATTGAAAATTTGTAGCTGTGAGATGCTTTTTGGTCTTTCTGGTGTTTTCAAGTTTTCAAGTCACTGTGCCATAAATTCTGAAAAGAAACTAAGATGATACGATTATTAGATGGAAATGTTTAAAGGCTGCCTGTAATTTTCCCTTAGTGAATAAGGATAACCTAAGAAAATTATTCTTTATTATGAAATGGGGAAAATATTATTCAAAATTTTAACATCTTTTTATTAAATAATGGATATACAAATTATTTGAGGTTTTATGTGATTTGGCTTGATGGAAAAAAAAAGATTCAATATTCTCTTTATAATAGCATGATCAATTATCATGGCTAGGAGCTCATTGGTTGCTTTGAGCTAAGGTTGAATTTTTGAAATTTTTTGTGAGTGTGCAGATTGTGAGCTGAGTGGTTATGACTAGCTTATATTTAACGGCCATTGATGGTTCCTATGGAAATGCTATTCCCGACCCCTTGGTTACAATGATCTATTGGTTTTCACTAACCATGGGCTCTTATCCATTTTTATTTTTTCTTCATTTTTTAATGTTCCTGTCACATGACTTTCCAATTGCATGCTTGTCCTGCACTTTTTGTTGTGGTGTTTGCGACCTTGGAAGGTAGCATTGAGCTGAGATGCAATTTTTAATTAAGTGCATCAATATTTGAATTCTCAAACCAACATGAATGCAAATGTTTGAAAACCTAGATCGGTAGCTAGTAATTCATTACTAGCTTGTGTTGTGTGGCCATGTTTGGATCCTATGGTTATGCTAAGCTCAACCCCATGGTGAGTATGATATTGATTGGTTCGTACTGACCAAGAGTTTATCCCTTCTGTTTATTTGTTTTTTTTAAATGACCATGTATAGTGAGTGAGCTTGCAAATAACATTTAAGGATCCTTACTGATTTTATTGCTGTGTTGCAATCTGCAAAGGAAACACTGAGCTGGGTTGCCACTGTACATCAATATTTGAATTCTCACACCTATGCATGAATGCAACTTTGAAAATATTAATGATGTTCTAGAAAATTTCAATGGTTAGTATTGCAGCTTAGGCTGTTTTTTATTGAGAATATCATCAAAATACTAGTATTTTTGTAAGTATTATTATTATCATTATTATTATTATTTCAAGCTATGATGGTGCATTTGTATAGCTCATAAATCTAATAGCAATTGTACGTCTGCTTAGGGGAATGACTTAAAGTACCTCTAATCAGATAAATGGTAAAAGAGGGGCAGCACTAATTCTAGATTCCCTCTTCTCCCTTTTTTTTTTGCATCTGTCAAGTTGTAAGGACGTGCAGGCTGTTAAATTTTTCCTTAGCATTTTGTTTTACTGGCTGAAGTACCTTTAAGAGCACCGCACCTTTTTTTCTTCTCTCTTTTTAAAAAAAGAAGAAGATATTTTAGCAAAAAAAAATACTTTATTGTTTTCAGGACCTTTTCATGACGATAATCATAATCACTAGCCTTTTCCTTGACAATTTCTTCTTCACTAAGCATTGTGATTTATTTTTTTCCACTGATCTAAGGGTGGTGTTGATTCCCATTGTGTTGAATGTCGTTGATCAACCTTTAACCAAATCAGCTTTAGCTTTCACTTTTTTAGTGACTCTCACATTTAATTCTATCAGTTTGCCTTAGTTGCAGCATTGTCACTTGCCATATGCTCTATATTTGGGTTCAACTACAATAATGGCCCAATTTTATACTAGGTGCATGAGGTTTCTAGCCAATGATATCTAGTGAGGGATTGATATAACATTATCTGACCCTTACAGCACTGAAAGTTTATCTCAATGATTGGATTTTGTGATCTCTAGGTCACAATGGAGGTAACTTAACTAGTTGTCATAGTTATGATAGAAAAAAGAAGGATTTGTTGTCAGAGTTATGGTAGAAACCAGATGGTTATCAATTTATAAAGACATATAAGTGGTTAAACTTCTCCTTTGCATTTGTAATTGGGTTCCTTCTTTTTTGTATATTTGAGCGAAAAATTCCATCTGTGTTTTTATGAATTACATCATTGTTTACCCCACAATTGGCGTTGATTAGCCCAATGTCAATTAACTATTGCGGTACTTTTTCTTGGGTGATCAGTCACCATTCCATTATCTAGTCTTATCTTGACAATTTGATTTTCACCTTGTGAATCCTATTAGCTATTGATGGCAACTAACTTTGGTGTAAATTATTTGAATTTTATTGCATGTTGATCATAATATTTTTATTTTCCACCACTTCCACTTTCGTGTTTGAGCAATTCACACCAATTCGTCCTCTTAGCTTCCGAATGGTGTTTTTCATCCTTCTTGACATTAACTGATTTTTCATATTTTATTTTTAGCTTTTCCCATTTTATATAAAAGCCATAACAAAAATATTCTATTTGATTAATTGATCTTTCCTTGTTTGTTGCAAATGCGTTCACTTTTCCATGATAACATAGCAAGATCAGGTGATATTCAACATTGATGCTAGTGAAAACTAAAAGATGTGCTTTTTTCTTGTAAGAAATTTATCTCGCTGTTGCGGCCCTTGAGTGTGTACTCTTTCCCTCACGGCTATGTATGTCTGATCAAGGATTTTATTTGATTTTGCAGATATGCAAGGTTCTGATAGTTCTGTTCCGCTTTCTCCTCAATGGCTTCTGCCGAAGCTGGGAGATAATAAGCTTGGGCCAGCAGCTAGGGTAATTTAATTTAGCAGTACAGTTTCAGTCATTTTTTGGAGATGCATCATTACATGCACGTGTCATACTTTTTTTTTTCCTGTTCTCTTGCATGGTTAGGTTTTGTATTTTTGGCTAATGATGATGACACACTAAGTGATGATTCAGAAATTTCTGTTGCAGGAGCCTCATCCTCAAGTAAGCAAGCACAGTGATCCTGCGAAAAGTCCGGGAAATGTTGAAGACCTTAGTGTTACAGAAAAGAGAAAGGATGTTTACAGGCCATCCTTTTATGACACAGAAAAAGGACGTCGTGACCACTGGGGTGATGAAGAAAGGGAAGCAAATTATGTTAATCGTCGAGATCTTCGGAGGGAGGGAGAAGAGCTTGGTGATTCCCGCAAATTAGAACGGTGGCCAAACACTGCTTCTAGATACTCTGGGGAAGGACGTCGTTTTCCATCTGAGAGGCGGACTGATTCTGGGAGTAGGGAAAGTGCTTATGAGCCACGACGAGAGAGTAAATGGAATACACGCTGGGGTCCTGATGACAAGGACTCAGAAAATTGGCGCGAGAAGTGGTCTGGGAAGGATGGTGAGACATCTAATGATAAAGGTACTCATCATCCAACCATCCATGCGAAGGACATAAACAGCCAAGGCAAAGATACTGATAAGGAGGGAGAGCACTACCGTTTATGGAGATCTTCCCTTGCTGTAAATCGTGTTAAGGGTGAAAATAGTCCCTATCTTACATCAACTACTAATAAACCAGCCCCAATGTTTGGCTATGGTAGAGGGAAGGGGGACACTGGTGCTTCTGCTTTTTCTGTTGATCGTGGCAGGGTTGGGTTGAATGCTAATTATGTGAGTGGTGTATCTGGACGTCACTTTCCTTCAGGTACTGCCTCAGATAGGTCCAATGATAATCATAGAGATGCTCATATTCTAAGATATAGCCGGATGAAGTTGCTTGACATTTGCCGGACGACTGATCTTAAAGGCTATAGGATGTCATTTGAGTGGTTTCAAGAATTTCCCTCTTTGATGCTGGCAGACCCTCTAATGCCGCTGTCACTAATTGCTCCCTCTGCTGAAGAATTGGTAATTGATTGCTTAGTTATTATTAGAAGGGAACTCTGGTTATATGTGGTCATTTCTGTGATTAATCTAAAATGGAATTAAAGTTAGCATTTTGTAAATTTTCCTGTACAGTTCATTTTGGAGGCAATAGACAAGGGGGACATTTTGAGTAGTGGTGTTCCTCTGGCTTCAAAAGATGGCTCCAGTGGGAAGAATTCTGTAGATTCAGGATTACTAATACCGACTAAATCAGGTCCATTTTAATTATTGTTATTTCTTCTTCATATGGTAGTTGGGTTCTTAAACCCTTTTCTGAAGCAGGGATTGGAGAAGATGTAGCGCGTGATGTGAGTGATAAAAAAGATGAGAGAACTGGCTATAGGAACAAATATCAGTCTTTTTATGTTGAGGGTGCTTCATATGACAAATGCTCTCTGGGTTTTGATTCAGAGGTGCCCTTGGGTGAAAGCCTTTGTCAATCTCAAGAGGTCTTAAATACTGAAGGTACTTCCTCATATTTATGTAACTAAATTCTGTGTATAACATTTAGAATATTGTAAACACTCTTGTTGCCCATTCATGTGGGCTTTTTATTAATTTACCAGTTAAGAGTACTTAAATATGACATGCAATTTTCTAATTTCATTAAATTTGCTCTTATTTATACATACCAATTTTTAAACCGTCCTCTCCAATCCACTCCTTGCACATTTATCCACAAACACACACTTGCGCACATTTAATGCCCTTCAGATGGGTTGATGAATTTATGGTGAGATTTAACTTTAAGAGGATAGCTAAATTTGATGATTTTGACTTAAGTGGATAGTACAAATTATAATGAAGTTACTTCAGGATTTTTTCCAAAATACAAGTGAAGCTAAAGTGTTTGTTCTAAACATTAGAGAGGACAAAGCATTAGCTTTGATGCTTGAAACCTAACTGCAATTAACCTTTAACGTGCTTATTTTTGCTTTGTTTTTTTTTTTTTAATGCCAGCCTCTACCAAAATATTTTATGCTCGAGGTAATCTTGGCAAATGCCACTGTTACTGATCAACAAGATTAATACGCCTATTTCCTTTGGTTTTTTATATCTTCCATGTAAATTTGTATGGTTTTTTTTTTGAAAGAAATGCTAATAATAATGCATTAAAATCCGACGGGAAAAAAAACAATTACAAACTACTCAAGTAACACCTAAAGAATCACATTCCTCCTTCAAGCAAGACAAGAAAGGAGGAGGAATCAAACCAACAATAAGTTCTTCCCACAAAAACTTTCTAAAGCCAAATTAGCACAAATATCCGCTAATTTGTTATCACTTCTACTAGAAAAAGAGAACACAACTTGTTTGAAATCTAGCAAAAAAGCCAAATTATCTTCAATTTTTCTACTAACCTTCCAGCTTTTCACCGAATTTTGAAGCATTTTAATGATATTGTAGTTGTCTCCTTCAATGATAACTCCTTGAGCTTCAAACATCCAATCCTGGACGACATTCTTTAAATACAAAACAGCAAGTAATTACATCTGTGCAACGTCCCAATGCAAGAACCGAACTCCAAAAGCTACCAAGAATCTTCCTTTATCATCTCTAGCAACTCCCCCAATTCCAGCAATATTATTCTTCTTAAGAGCGGCATCCACATTTATCTTTATCCACCCGGGAGGAGGAGGATGCCAAGAAGAAAACAGCATGCGCTGGTTGGCCTCCCATTTATCCGGTTGGAAATTTATAAAATTACTCCTTATAGCAAAAGAAATAGCATTAGCAGCAATGGTATTATCAGATTCTTCATTGTCACCATGTACCAATGTGCATCTATTATTCCAAACAAGACAGGCAGCTGTACAGTAGATGTTTGCAATGAGAGCATTCTTACCCACATACCTCTGAAGTCCTTCTAAGCATTCATGAAAATTGTCAAACACCGGAACTTGAAATCCCCAACTAAACCACCTTCCGAAATTTAGAACATCTTCCTGCTATATGGCTGTTATCCTCTTCCTCTTCACAGCCTCTCGGACAACCTGGAAAGTTGCTCAGCTTCCTCCTTACTAAGAAAGTATTAGATGGAATAGCATTATTACAAAGTCTCCACCAAAATAGTTCAAATTTCGGCTTTAACTTAAGTCTTTTCATCCAATTCCAATGAGCATTCTCTTTGCCATGTACCATTGCAGCTTCAAAAGACATGGCAGCAATAGATTTCCCTGAAAATTTACATTTTAACTCCATAAGATCCGAATTCCTACCATCTACAATAGGAATTTTGGAAATAAGATTCAGCAGCTGTACACCAAAGACAACTTGGAGTTGATCAATATTCCATTGGCCATTTGAGATGAATGAGCTTAGATTGAAATCAGATCTTTCCTGGATATTAATTTGTATGGTTTTACTGATTACAGTATACACTCACAGAAGTCTCTTTCAATTCTTATTCACATATTTGTCTCTAGTAGATATTGATGCTATTATCTCTATCCTGAATAACTTGTTTTAAGGATATTCTGTTGCAGCTTCTAAATTCGAAGTCCCAGATAACAAGGTATATGATTTAAGCAAGGGAGAAGCAAGCAAGGTGGAAAACACAATTCCGTGCGGATCTCAATCAGTTCGAGTGGGGTCTCTTTGGTCATCTAATGATCTGCTAGCTTTGACTAAAGATAGATCAGGATCACCTGGTATGGGCTGGTTGAATACACGGAAAGATATGGTGATTGAGCAGAGGAATAGACCTGCTGATTCCTCTTCTTATCTTAGAGGTGATCCACAGTGGCAGGATACTGTAAATCTTCAGTCAGATGTGAGGACCGAGTCTCGGATTAGAAGGCAACCATCTGAGACAAGCGAGCAAGAAGGGGAAGGTTTGGTGCGTGTTCATGGTCAGAATGATCCCTTCAATTTTAGGGATAAGTTAAGTGAGATAAAACCCCAACAATATCTGTCACCTGAGCACCTTAGTTTATTTTATAAAGATCCACAGGGTCAAATTCAAGGGCCTTTTTCTGGCACTAATCTAATTGAATGGTTTGACGCTGGATATTTTGGTATTGACTTACTAGTACGCCTTGCCAGTGCACCAGCAGATACTCCATTCTCATTGCTTGGTGATGTTATACCACAGTTGCGAACAAGAGTAAGGCCTCCACCTGGATTTGGCTCTGCAAGGCAGAATGACATTGTGGAAGTGCCAAATAGGGGAAATTTTGGTGGTACTGGTGGCATTCATGCAGGTATATCTGATTTGGGGCTAATGAGAAATGGCCAAGTACTCAGGACCGATTTGAAAGTTAAAGCGGAAAATCAATTTCTGGAATCTCTGATGTCTGGTAGAATCAGCAATCCACTTTCAGATAATTACTCGTTATCTGAAGGTTTGATTCCTTATGATTATCTGTAATTTCTATTTCAGCTTTTTCTATTTGTGATTTTTCTGGTTTTGTTAATTTTGCCCGCTCTATTCTGTATTTTGTGCAGGTATGCAAGGATATAATGGGCTTTCTGGTGGTAGGCCCTCGTTAGGAATAGAAAATGCAAACGATATGAAGTACTTGCTCCAGAAAATGCCATTGGAGCAACAGAGTCCCTTATTATCTCCATATCGATTGGTTGGAGAATCCCCAGCTATCTTACCAAAGCCCGATGCTATTGGAGAGTTTCAAATCCCTCCAAAAATTCCACCTAAAATTGGAGAAGTTCCTCACCATATCCCTCAGTCTCTCCAACACATGGACCTATTGTCTATTTTACAATCTGCAGCTGACAGAACTCCTCCACCTCCGATTAATTCTGCTTTACCTTTATGGCCAAACTTTCCTGAGGTTCAATCTCTGAAAAGCACTCATGGAAGCTTGGATATGATGAAAGACGCGTTGGAGTTACATTCTAACCAGCAGAACTCCCAAACTGGATTTGGAACTTTACCAAAGAGGTTGCAACCTCAATTTCAGCCTCCTTTAGCAAGTCAAACACCAGTTGGAAGCCATTCTTCTGGAGTAATACCACCAGAAAAGTTGTTTACTTCTGAATTTAGTCAAGATGCACAGATGGTTAATTTATTACGACAGCAGTATATGCTGTCCCAGCAGTTGCATTCTCAGGTTCCTCTTCCCTCCCATGTTAATCAAATGGAACTATTGTTACTCATGCAGAGGCAACAAGAGGAGCAACAGCAGAATCAGCTGCTTATGCAGCAGCAACAGCATTTTCTTTCTCAACCCCTACCTGGATTGCACTCATATAAGCATAATAATGAGCTATCTTTTAGTCCTATTAGTGCTGAAGTTGTTAATGAAAATGCTTCTTTGCAAAGTACTATTCATCAAATGCATGATGTGATAGCTCAAAGTAATCGGCAGATGCAGATGGTTGATTCTAATGATAATTGTGCATCAGGTCTTTCCAATCTAAATCTGCACGGTGCTCAGGAGGCGAATATTACTGATGGTATCGAGCATTCACAGCAGAATTTGCCAATTCAATTAATTAAGCTTGCACCCCATTCAAATGCAATGGATGCTCCTCCTTTGTTGGATGTGGTACCCGCTCAAACTTCTAATATTGATCAAACTGCTTCAATGCCCATTGTCAAATCTGCTGGGGAGGGTCATGCAAAGGAAGCTTTTGTTCCTCAGTTGAATTCCATTGGCGTGGGCACATCTGATTTATCACAAGAATTGCCTTTGACTATTGCTTCTGATGCTGTAAACAATTATGTCTTATCTGACGAAGGTGAAGGAATTCTGGACTCAAAGCTATCTGTTTCAGAGATGATTGATGATGTGAAAATTTCTCATGGCACCATTTCTGAGCAAGTTCGTGGGGAAGCACCTGAACTGAAAGGAGTGAGAGATGCAGAACAATCTGAGATTAAAAAAGTCTCAGAGAAGAAGCCAAGGAAGCACAAGACCTCCCAGTTAAGGGTAGCTGCAGAGGGCGGGAAGGGGTCAGTGAAAGCACCTGGTCAGAAGTCTATAGCTAATTATGATTTTGGGGGAGTAGAAAAAGGAGCCATCGAAGCAGCAGAACCTCGTTATAGAACAACAGTTGAAACAGGAGGTGAAAATTGTGCTCCATTTCTGTTGGAGTCAGTGGATTCTCATGGTAGTCTGTTGTCATCAGGTGCCTTGGATAAGAAGACTAAAGTTGAGGAAAAAAAAGTAAACGAAGGTGAATTTGTGATGCCACTTTCACATAATCAGGCATGGAAGCCTGCTCCTGGACAGAAAAAGACGAAGCCACTTCCGGAGATTCAAGTGGAGGAACAGCGCAGGGCTCAAACACAATCATTGGTTGCTAATACTGTCCCTGAGATTATACCAGCAGATGTTTCTGCCGCTCCCTTGACTGCTGGTTCGATCAACTCAGGTCAGAAATATGCTGTAGATACTGTCCAATGTGATGGTCTCGTGCAATCTATCTCTGAGAATACTGAGAATCGCCAGAATCCTTGGAACTTGAGAAATATAAGCCAATTACCTGATGTTTTGGATAAAGAGATTTTACCTGAATTATTAGGTGGCAAAGATAAAACATATAGTGAGGAAAAAGGAACATCTTCACATACCCTACCACAAATTGGTGCTGAAATAGAAGCAGGCTTAGATAATGGTGATTTTATTGAGGCAAAGGGCACTAGGAGAAGTCGGAAAAGGGCAGCAAAGAATAAAAGCCTTGCAGCGAAGGCTTCTTTGCCAAGCAATTCAGCAGCTGTCTCTGTTTCTGCAAGTGCTGCTGAACAGACCAAAGCCACTCGTCAAACACAGCAAGATAACGATTTACTGCCTAGCCCACCAGCTGCCCCATCCTTTGGAGATTTTGTCTTCTGGAAAGGGGATCAAGAAAGTACCATCCCATCTCCTGCATGGTCTACAGATTCAGTAAAGATACAGAAACCTGCATTTTTAAGGGACATTTTCAAGGAACAAGACGAGAAAAAAACAAAATCATCTCAACAGCAAACTCCAATACCAACTCAGACCAAGATCCAAAACAATAAGGGGAGTGAAGGAAACAGTTCTTCCGTGCTGGTTCCTGGTTCTTCTCCATCTAAGAATTCGGTTTCTATCAATTCCAAGACTGCCGCTTCTACCCAAACGAGTTCCCTTGGTTTAGGACAGCACAAAACGGGAATGGAAGATGATTTCTTCTGGGGGCCCCTTGACCGAAGCAAAGAGGGAAACAGGTAGTGTAATCTCTCAGTTTTTCGATATTACAGCCAATACTGTCAAGTGATTGAAACTGGAATCAGTAGCTAATGTTGCCATTGATTCACCAATACTCTCTTTACTCCATTGATCAGGTCGGATTTTCCATCACTTGCCAACCCAAGCAGTCAGAAAGTGAAAGCAACTCCTGTTAAAGGTGCTTATGGTGAAGGATCAAGTAAGAAGGTATCGAGCAGCAAACCTGTAGAGAATTCTATTACTTCCTCACCTTCTATTAGCCGATCTCTTTCTAAAGGGAAGAAAGATACTGAATCGATAAATTCAGGTAAGTTCTGCTTCTGCATCAGTCATCTTCTTCCTTATGACGTATCAATTCATAATTTTAACTTGTTGCAGAGGCCATAGACTTCCGAAACTGGTGCGAAGAGGAGTGGTTCAGACTAACGGGCACAAATGGTATTAATTTCAATGATTTTTATTACTTGCCAATTTTATATCATAATTTCTTTCACATTTTTTTGATACATCAATAAGTATACAATTATATAGCAGTAAAAGCTTCCTCCAATTCTGTCTAAAGCTAAAAATACTGTGTTTGTTTATTTAGATACAAGCTTCCTTCAGTTCTGCTTAAAGCAACCAACTGCAGAGGCGGCAGTACTTCTGAGAGAGAACCTTACTTCGCTGGACCATGATCATGAGTTCATCGATAAGTTCATCAACTACAAGGAATTTCTTTCATCCGAAATCATCGAAATGGCCTTCCAATGTCGAAAAAGCTCGAAGGCGAAGGACGAGAAGCAATCGCAGGCGAGCCATAGCACCAGAATCCCGAGGAATTTGGATGCTGAGATAGATGATGGGGTAGAAGGATCAAGCAAAGGGAAGAAGAAGGGCAAGAAGGGGAAGAAGGTGAGTCCAACCTTGCTGGGCTTCAATGTCGTTAGCAACAGAATTATGATGGGTGAAATACAAACGATTGAAGATTAGGTGATTTAGTGCAGAGGCAAGTACATAATCTTTTTGGTTCTCAATCTGTAAATTCCGTTGATTTAATTTATTTGCTTTCCTTTTTCTAGATTTTTGTTCCTCTTGACCCAGTTTTGTAGCTTTTTTTTTTTTTTTTTTTTTTTTCTTATGAGGGAAATCTGGAGTTGTGGTGGCTCGTCTTATGAAAAAATTAGCGATTTTTGTAATGTGAAAGTAATTGTGTATATTCGTTTTATCACATTTTTAAATGAGATGGAGATCAGTCTCAAGTACTTTTGGTTTGATCTTTCCCCTCTAAATGTTTTTTATTCTTGAAACAAAGATTAATTTTGATAACCTGGTTGACTACCTAAAGAAGGTTTTAGGTTTCATTCGGGAGTTGGGATGATTTCTTACTGGTTTTTAAAATAAAATTTTAGCGCATAAATTTTAATTTGTATTAGAAAATTATTTTAAAAAGCAATAAAAAAAATATTTCAAAGGAAATTTTAGGTTTGGATAGAGTTTTTTTACTGCTTCTTATAACGTTTTTTTTTTATAAAAATTAAATTTTTATATTAAAAAATTGTTTTAAGAAATAGTAACAAAGCCTCTCAAAGGAAACCTTAATTTCCTATCCCTTTTTATTATCATGGATGCATGATTCTACTATTTTGATCAAAGTTGCTCAAACTTGAATTGAATGAAAAGATGTTTTTTTTTAATATTGCAACATCATAATATTGTATTATTTTTAATTTTTTATATGATTTAAATTTGCATTATTATTATTTTTTAAATTTACATTATGTACTATATTATCAAAATTACACTTGATTAAAAATTTAAGTAAATACTTTTTAGTTTAATTTTTCTACAACTTCAAATGACATAAGTGATATTTTGTGGCTATACAAGTATATTTTAAATTTTATGAAATCGCACTAATAAGGAGTTTCATAATTTTCTATAATTCACCTTTCATATAAATATTTTAAAATTAATTGTTTACTTTAAAATTATTATAAATATCTTCTGCTAAATAAATTAAACGACCTTAAGAGATATGAATAATTAATTAAAATTACATTCCACTAATCTTTAAAATAAATATTGTAATTTTAAGATTTATTTTGATAATAATTTTTTTTTGTACTTTTTGATCAAATTAAAGTTTATTTATTAATCTCATAATATATGGGAATTTAATGTCACCTCCCTGCAAGAGATCTTAGCCCTTCTAGTCTTAAAAATTAATCGAAAGGTATAATAAATAATAAGCAGCATATATTGACTTGATACTTCAATGTTTCAGTTTAGGGTTTAAGGTAGTAGTTTTTGAATTTGAGACTTATTTACATAAAATCTTACAAAATAATTAGCTTTGTTACACACGAAAATATTTGCGCCGGTAGAGAAATTGAGAGTTTAATATTCAAGCTTTGTATTGCAAAAAACACTGTATTAGAACACCCTCCTAACAAAAAATATTTAGAAACTGACCCATTTTTATTGATTGGCCCATGGAGATCCAGACTTTCAATTGCAAGACACAAGACCACAAGTTGCAGTAACTCATGGGCTACGTCCCCGTAAAAGAGGCCTTGAAGGCCCAATCCTTAGCTTTGGCCCAACTCAACATTGGGTAGCGGCCCATTTTACTGCCCCCATCAAGTTATTGGCAAATATACAAGTGGGAAGCTGGTACAAATATAACTGACATTTGAAAAAAAAGGAAAGTAACGGTCAAGTCGACAGTAGGGAATATACTTATTAACACAAAGCACCAAACTAACTTTTGATTTTTTGTTTTTGGAGGGAATAAACGGCTACTACACTCTCCTGCCTTCCCTCCAAAACCTTCCATTTGAACTTGCCATGTTCACTTAAATTACATCAAGCTAAACTACAAGATCAAGAAAGAACCAAAGAGTAACCCACCCCCTTTTTTACATGGCTTGCTGTTGAGAGAATCATCAATGGCGCTTCGACAGTCTCAGCTCCTCCAAGTTGTCGCCGTCATCTAGGTCACCTTCGTCGTCTCTTCTCCGCTTGTTGGAGCTGTACAAAGCTGGTTGCATAATGTTGTCTTGTTGGCTGTCGTCTACGGGATCGAGATACTCTTCTTCACTGTCAACATTGAAATCAGATTGACTGGACGGTCCAGTTGGTCGAGCAATCGGTTGAACAAGATAATCGCCGTCAAGATCATCCTAAGACAAGTTTAAATACAGTAAGATAAAATTAAAAGTTCTTCAAATACAAAAATTGCATAAATAATTTATGAAAAACTACATCAGATGTAAAGATAATTACCTTTTAAGTTATGTGCAAACAAGTAGGAGTGAATAATGATCAACATATGCCAAAATAAAAAATAAAAAAACATAACCAAAAGAAAAATATATTAAGATCAACTGTAATTTTGTTTTAGTTCATAAGATGCAGCACAATAAACCATACGTAATAATCAGCATGCTACAATATTTGTAGATACAATCAAAGAGAGAGAATGGAAATCAACGCAAAGGTATGCAAAGAGTGCATTATTTGTTAAGAGGCAGCAAAATTAAGGAAAAAAATCATTGTAATGAACTAGGGATTAGAATAAGCATAACTAAATGTTGAATTTTATAGCTGAGATTCATAAAAAAGTGTAGGATTGTAAGTTTTTGAGGCTCAAACAGGTTTCATAGATAAATCATTTTTAGATCGCCGCAAATATTAACTTAGCCCCTTCTAGAGAATTAATCATCCCATAACTTCTCACTGAAATAATTCTTTTAAAATTTTTCAGAAAAAAGATAACAAGAATTACATGCCAATGTAGCAAAAGAACCAAACCAGATTGCCACCAGTCAACATAATTCTACATGTTTGAAATTACACTTGATGCAATATGCAAACATAACAAACAATCACACAAAGATTCAGGGGAATCAGGGGGATGAAAAAAAAAAGCACACTAAAACTAAAATCAAAATAAAAAACCGAAATAAATGGTAACAGTCCAATTAACCATTATATATAATTATAAATCTAAAATCTAAATTTGTATTAACTAATGGCTTTACAATTAATTCAAGTGGAACTATAACCTCATTAATTCAATTCTATCTCATTAGAATTGTTAACAAAATAACAGCATAACTCAGTAGTAATGGCAAGGTAGTAAGATTAACATTTTCTAAGGGTTAAAATCAAGATAATAAGATATAAAATATGGAGCATCCTATACAAAGGGAACTACTAGCGACAATATAGCTTAAACTACTATAATACCTTCAAATATTAAAGAAAAAGTAAATGAAAGTAATAAAAGATGAAATTTGAGAAATTACCTCATCTTCACCATCATCAAAATCCTCCCCAATATCCCTATCATCCACTACCAGCTCATCCTCCCAACCAATCTCGCCGTTCTCATCATGCAAGTCAATTTCTTCATTTTCATCTTCCTCTCCATGTTCATGCCCATCAATCTCTTCTTCAAACCTAGCTAAGCTACCTGGTTCTGTATCTTCCTCATCCTCCACTCCTACCTCATATTCATCCACATCTACCCCATCATCATCTTCTAAATCTTCTTCATCATCATCATCCTCTTCTTCTATGTCCACTTCATTGTCCTCCACGTCATCAACACCATCTTCATCATCCTCATCACTACCAAGAACTTTGTGCACTAGATCAGTATCATCCCCTTCCTCATCTATCTCTTCCCCAAGATCATCATCATCATCCTCAACCTCCACATCTTCATCTGCATCATTTTCATTTCCATCCACGGAAACCACACCCACGGCAGCCACCCGGAATCCATTAGATAAATGACGACCAGGTCCAAGAGAAAACCCATTTACTGATCCCCTCCCAGAAGTCTCCATCTCCTCCTCATCAGCATCACTCTCTTCATCTTCATCGGCATCAACAATCACATCATCTACATCAGAAAAGTCTCCACAGCCATTGACAAGCTTCCCAGCCCGATCATCGCCATCAACCTCACCACTACCTGGATCAAAATCATCATAATCATAGTCCTCCTCCTCCGCCTCCTCCTCCTCCTCCTCCTCCTCCTCCTCCTCATCATCATCATCGTCAGTCTCTGGCCGCTCGTCCTCATTCGCGTCAAGGTTATCCAGGTACTTCAAAGTTCCGATCATCGAGAACACCTTGGATCGGTAATCATTAACCCTCGTGACAGGGCATTCGTAGAGATCGAGGGAAACAAGGTGGAGCTTCGCAAGCGGGGCCAGGTCCTCGATGTACTGGATCCGGTTGTTTGAGAGATCGAGATCGCGAAGCGAATGCAGCCCTGCTTGTACCAAGTTCTCGAGCCCACCGGCGATCCGGTTATCCGATAGGCTAAGCCTCTGTAGTTTGCGCAGCCGTGGAAACTTCTCAAGGGAGAGCACGCCGACATTAGCAATCGAGAGATGCTCCAAACTTGGAAACCTTTCAAGAATCCCGGCGGGCGGTAGGCATCCATGAAGAGATTTCACGGCACCATCCAAATTCAGAACCCGAATATCCGATGATCGAGTCGCCTGCCCATCGACCGCAGCCTCTACAACCCTTTCCCATGCGTCATCCATCCACGAATTAGCCTTACTCATCACTGTACTAAATCTCGCGCCCTGCAATCAGGTAACGGCGACTTGCTTAAAACCAATAAATTATTGCCGGTATAGAAATCCTAAATCTAGAGCACAGAAATCAAATCGAAGACGTGGACAATTACCAGAAGCGATTGAGGAAGAATGCTATGACGTCCGACTCCTCTCCAGCTCTCTCTCTCTCTCTACTCTTTCTATCTCGTCCTTCTTCGTTCAATCGTTCCGCTTAGAAAGAGAAAGCTCCCGATTGCTCACGTTCCTGCTCCCTCTATTGGGCATTCGGTTTGCGAGGAGACCACCGGTTCGAACCGAGTTTTCAGGCCCTCGAACCGGATGTACTGCGGACCGATGGAATCTTTTTGACGGCTTAATTCTGGGGTGGCGCAGGCAATTTATAGTCGTCAGATAAGATCCGCGGATTGGTGAGGTGGACGAACAGGATTTATTTATAGTGATTGTGTTTCTTCGAAGAGAAAAATCCTTAGATGGAAAGCATGCAGCGTCGTGGTTTATTTCTCTGTCCAACTACGCCTTGCACCGTGAATCATGGATAACTGTTTCCGTGATCGAAGGGCTTTAGTTGATCTTCACCGTTCATCCGCTTGGAAAAACCCTAAAAACAAAAGAGTCCCGTTCTGATTTGGAGATTTGATGACTCACAGATTTTAATTTCTCTCCGATGATTGAGGTTTTTTTTTTTTTTATAATTGCTAGAATTTTTTTTTTATAATTGCTAGAAATATATGTACTTATATATGTTGCTTAAACATAAAAAATTTACATATATGCACATAACATTTTGGGAGCATGAATAATTAGTTGTTAATGTGACGTTTGATTCCTTTAAAAAAGAATACAGTACATTTAGTTTGAAGCAAATGGTTTAGGATTACATTAAGGGATTGTTTTGTTGCAAAAAAAAAAAAAAAAAAAGATGCAATGTAAAATAAATGTAATGTAAAATAAATGTAATGCATTCCGAGTACTTTGAGCCTGTTTGGTTGTCTGCAAAATAAACGCATGAGAATTGTTTTCTTTGTTTGGTTATGTATATCAAGAGTAAAGTAAAATCATTTTTCTAATAATTTATTTTGGCATTAAAACAAATGTATTTATAATAATTAGTATTATTTGGTGCTATAAAATAAAATTAGTGTATTCATTAATTGTACGATATTATTATATTTTTTTTATAAGATATAAAATTCTGCTATGTATTAATTTAGCAATGTGCTGCAATAGACGAAAATATACTTGTGATAGAGAGAAATTTTAATTTTAAATTTTTTTAAAATTTTAATTTTTCAAGTAATATTTTTACAAAAATGCAGAAAACTAAATTTTCAAACCGATTTCTTTGTTTAATTAGCGATAAAAATAATTGTTTTTGATTAGCAATCAATAAATAACATGATTCTCAATCATAACATGTAAACAACATTAATGAAAATGTACAATTAAAAAATAAAAGATAAAAATATACTCATTGTTTGTAGTTATAATTACAACAAAATAACATGAACAGTTTATAGTTATAACAACTTTAATAGATATGTCAATCTTCAACAACTTAAATCAATTTCCTAACTCTTTACGCATCCATCTTGCATTCGAATCTGTAGGTTTTGAAAGGAAAGATGGTACAGGTGTGAGATTTTTTGATAAATTATCATATATCGTATCAACCACTTCTTCTAAAAAGTCAGGAATATTTGTTAACTTAAACATCAGTTCAGTATACATATTCCGAATTTGATTTGGAGATGTTTGAGCTCTTGATAGCGTTAGCAACTTCATTCACACTATCAGCCATTAAACAAATACACTCACGGATATTTTGATTGATAGCTGATGCCTTATACTTCCTTTTTACGCCACCTCCATTACAAGATGAAGGCAGGGGTTTTTTTGTGTTATTCTAGTATAATCTTCTATAACTTGCATATTATATCACTCCGTAGGCATTGATCCATCTCCACCAACATCAGTAAATTGTGAGGGTTCGTCATCACTTAAATGTATTTGTCGAGTTCCAAGTGGAGTTTGAGAATTTTCATATTTCTCCTACTCTCTAGTTGCATGTCCAAGACCACATACTATTTACAACTCTACATAATTTGCAATTGTAATATTTAAATAAATAGAATCCTTAGGAAAAGACTGTAAGGAATAACAAATAAGTTGTTAGCCCAAACATATCAATTTAATTGATGTGCTTAAAGTAATACCTGAATATGTGATGCATACTCTTCTTAACCCATCACTATCATTTTCTTTGTTTCATCCCAAGCTATATCTGATTTTCATTTTAACTCCTGAATGTGACTCCACACACTTCTTTGATGTCTTATTTGATTCTTGCATTGCTCACCTGTCACCTCTATTCCAAATTTCTCTTTTATTTTTTGGGTTGCACCTTGATACACAGAGTCTTTGAATCCTTGGGCACTTCGCATATTTGCATTTACATATTCCATCATAGTTTGAAGCAATCCAATTATCCACTCAGGTTTTAAGCTCCAATTTTTTTTTTTCTCTTTGCCTTCGAATTACAATTCATCTCTGTTCGTGATGAATTCATTCTCCCTTACAGAAAATATGATAAATACATGTAACTTCTGAACAAGATGAAATTTATGAATGGCTATGTATACTAGTAGATATTGTTGAAAATTAGAAATGATCAAGAGATGAACTTTGAGCAGTAACCTTTCACACAGAAATCCACAATATATGAACAAGTAACCTATAACATAAAATGATTAATGTCTAAAAAGATTGGTAAAATAAAAGAAAATAAAGTTGGGGAATTCTATGATAGATGGTCTGAATGTAGCAACAATAGAAACCTTAAACAAACCCAGTAAGCCAAAATCTATTTCAAAGGAAAGACTTATGTGAAGATATCAATAGAAGATTCTCATCATGGTATATAAGAGTAGTAGAGCAATACCACATATATCAATATAATAAATAAAAACAACCTTTTGCATGCGAGTCAGTAGTAGAACTTAGTAAGTTACATGTAAATAAAAAAAAGGAAATAAACAAATCTAATATCCATCATTTTGCATGCGAGTCCACATGAATTGAGCAATTTCATCTCTTGTATCTAGTCATTCTCGTGAATCATCTACATCTGCTTGCTCTCCTCTTCTAAAGTGGCTTCTTATAGCCCATTCATCCTCAGATTCAATGAATTCATCGCCACCTTATGTAACTATACAATTATGCAGTATGCAACAGACATTCACAATATGAACTTGAGTTTGTAGAGGAAAGTAGGGTTCACATTTTATAATTGTGAAACGGTTTTTCAAGGAACCAAATGCATGCTCAACAGTTGTGCGTAATGAGGAATGTCGTAGATTAAAAAACTCATTTGAATTTGTAGGTTGAATAAAATTGAACTCCTTCAAGTGATATCTTATGGCATGATATGGAGAAATAAAACCATTACGTGTGGAGTAGCCACCATCAGCCAGATAATATTTACATGCTGGTACACGTAAACCATCTGATCTTTCTAAAGCATTTTTAAGTACTACTGCGTCATGAGAAGAACCTTCCCAACCAGCAAGCAAGTATGTGAACCTCAAATCAAAATTTACTGTTGCTAAAATTTTTTGTTGGAAATGGTTTCTTTCCTCTAAGTATGACTTCGTTCTCTTTTGGAACCCTAGCTTTAATATGAGTTTCATCTATCACACCAATACAATCCTAAATTTGACACAAGTATATTTAGGATTCCTTAATAAACAGAGAGATTTTCATTAAATAAAAATTGATTATACCTTGAAAAATGGCATAAACTTATTACTTGATTTATTCTTATATGGAGTTTCAGGTGGTGGAGGCTTGATAAACTCATTGCGTAACTCCCCTACAACATATAATGCAGCTTTGAAGTACCTACTAACAGTTTATCCAGAGTGATGAAAGTTAAATCGGATGACTCGATTACGAACACTATGCTCGAGTGTATGTAATAACATAGCAACTTGTTCCTCGATCTGAATATTTATTGTGTCTAATAACAATCATCGTGTACGCATTAAATCACATAATTTTAAAAAATGTGCTCACCTCATGCGTGCCCTGTCAACACAGTCAGAATCACTTCCTTTATATAACCTAGAAAGATATGTGTCACGTTGTATAATCTGTTGAGGATCATATTTTTTTTTTCTTCGTGAATCTGCTGTAGTAGTACACATAATGTATTAATTACAATATAAATCACATTCATCACATCATTATATTTTTGAATCTCATATAGTTCAGCAACATTTTCTAATGGTTTAACCATCTTTGTAACTATAACATCAAACTTCAAGCAAAAAAAAAAAAAAAAAAATCAATGAGCAATAATTCATGAATAAAACGAGTAAAAAAATAAAATCATTATATATTTTTTAATCTCAAGTTTGTCTTTTAATAAAATCGGACTTGTACTTGGTACAAGTTCATTGTTTCGATGACGCCGATCTCCTTTACTTCAAATGCGTCATACAAACTATCTGTTTAATGAAATGACTCTATTTGTTAGTTTTGTATTGGTGTTTTTAGCATGAAGAGATTGACTTTTGGGTTTAAGCAGGATAATCATGATGTAGAAAATGTGGTTCATAATGGCCTGAATCTCGTAGTTTATGCAAAAGAAGATTGTTGTCGTCTTGTTTCCGGCGAACAGGTTAGGTAAATTTTTAGATAAACAAGAAGATATAACGAATGTAATGAGGTTTATAGGAAAACTGTGGAGCACTAATGTTTATACAACATATAAAATAGGTGGATGGTCCCGACATTTAGGAGAGAGATTCCTGCTTGAAGATATTGAGGATTCTCCAAGAAATGGTAATCATAAGTATATATGGCAAAAAGCTTAGCTTGCCTTACAGATGAGCCTTTGTCAACAGATAATTTGAATGCCAAGAGCCCATTGGAGCTGAAGAGATTGGTTGAGGTGCGCATCAAGAAGATGGTGAAAGCACGATATCTCACCGAGGAAAAAATATGGATTTTCTTACCAAATCCTGTAGTTCGAAGGATTGACGGGATTTTGCTGAAGAAGATCATGAAAGGGAGAAAGTTACCTTCAGAACTTGTGAGCTCCCGTCCTTCTGATGAAAATGTCGCAACTTCCGATCTGACAAGCAAAGGGAACGTCGTCGAAGGAGCAAAGTCGAACAAGAACAAAAGAGCCGAAGAAGCCACTCGTGCAATCTTACACCTCCAGTGAAGCAATGAAGTTGAACATCAACGACGATGTGAAGGCTTTCATCGAGAGAATTTATAACCCGCTAAATATGAGCGGGTTTCTATTTCGCACGAAATACGCCCCGTAATGCACGGCTTTTGGTTTGAAATAAACTCATTGCAATATAAAGTGAATAGCAATGGCTAGAAGCGGTGGCGACTATGGCCGGAGGAGGTGGTGGCGGAGACCGATGGTGGCTGGTTGCATTGGCGACGACAGAGGCAGTGTTAGTGGATGAAAGTGGTAGGCGACGACGGCGCCAACGATGACCAAAGGTTTTGGCCGATGGTTGTGACTAGAGGCGGTGTTGGTCATCAGCAGTGACGGTGGTGGCAGGAGGCGGTAGTGGCAAGAGGTGGTGGTGGCCTACGGTAGCGAGAGGTGGCGGCTGGAGGAAGTGGTCAGCGAAGGTGGGCAAAGGTGGTGACCGTGACTGGTAGCAACAATGGTGGCCGATGGTGACTAGCGGTAGGCAAAGGTGGATGTTAAAGGGTGGCAATGACCTTGAGTTTGCAATGTTTTTGGTAATCATCCAAATCAAAGGAATTTCAAATATATAAAAAATGAACTTGAATAGAATACACTGCATTTTTTTTTCTTCATCTTGAATTTATTTCTCAACCAACCAAACACCCAACTTATCAAAACCCTTGAATTTGGATTACACTACACCCTAAATGCAACAAATCAAACATCCCCCAAAAGAAGAATGTCAGAGTATAGGAGGCTATAAAGTATCTTAAAATTAGGAATTCAATAATCTTTTCTATTCAAAATTAATGTTCTAGCCATCAACTTAGAATTCGTTTGTGACACTTTTCTTGCTATTTTCTAAAACATTTTTTTAGTACAAAAATTTTTATAATGACAATTTTTTAAAAGAAAACAACTTGAGAAAAAAGTAAGAAATGTGTCCCAAACGAAGCATTAATTTAAACAAATTCATATTAGAAGAGCAACAATAAATAAATAACAAAAAAACAACATTAAGCATTTATTCCACTACATAGAGTCGGTTACATGAATCATTTCTATCCATTATCATTTAAACATAAGAAAGAAAAGTTATTCTTAGTATTTTTCTAACCATACATTTTTAGATTTAATTATAGCTTTCTTAGCATAAGCTAAGTATAATATATCTACTCTCCTAACCGGGTCATCGAAAGGCCACCGTTTTATAGGACCAAACCATATAAGGCGAATATCTCTAATCTTTTCTTCCACTTGAGCAACTCCAACCTTTTTCTCGTATATATGCATAATGTATCATGTCTTTAAGAGTAAAGTCACTCATCCACCTGAGCATTCTTCTCTATTGAAAATTTGAACCTAAGTTTTGTGATTTTGATGATAACAAATATTATTGGATTCTTTATTTTGATATCTCTTGTTCATGTTAGTATTGAATATATATTTTGTTGTACACAAACATTTTAGGTCAATTGTACATTATGCAAATTGATTAGCTCAAGATTGTTAAGAATCTTGAAGAGTCTGTATTTTCGCTTTTATTTATTTTTTACTTTTCTTGAGTCATGTCATGTATTTTGGTGGATGTTAAACTTGGTGATTATGCACAAATACACTCAAGGGAGTGAGACAGTGAGAAAATTAGAAGTTCAATTTTCTAACCTAATTGTATTGTAAGCTTCAAATCGTATTATACAATCAACTATTTAGATAATCATTAGAACAACTAATTATGATAATTAAAGTAAATTGAACTAATCGTACTGTATGATACATAATGTATATGACGAACAATTGAAATCAATATCTTAGTCGCCAATTATCATTTAGGTGATTTTTTTAAAATTTAAATTTGAACTAATCGTACCGTATAATAGGTATTGTATTGTATGATATAATTAAATATTGACTAAATTAATTATGTAATCAAGGAATGATTTGGGATTAATTGATCCTGTCATATCATACAGGACGATTGGAGCCAATCGTACTGTACGACCAGATTTCTGTGTGGGACGATATTTATTCTTCACAAATCGTACGGGACAATAATCCAAGTCATTTGAATTAATCGTACTGGATGATGCTTCAAATCACATCGGACGAGCAGCTCAATTCATTGAACTGATCATACAACACCTTACCGTTTGTACAATACTAATATGGTTATTTAAACTAATCGTACCGTACGATCTTGGATTGTATTGCATGATCAATGTCGACAAATTTGAATTTTAGGGCTTTTATAAAGCCTTGCATTTAATCATTCTTATTTAACTGGTTTCGTGTCTTTGGCTGATGAGTGTTCCAGAGAGAGAGAGAGAGAGCTTGGAGAAGGGATCTAGGAGATCTTTGGGAAGAAGAAAGGGAGAGCTTGCGTGTGAGGGGTTTGCATGGTTGCTCCGAGCAAGTGTCTTTCCTTGTTTCCTCTAGGTGTTTGTCTAAGTTTCTTGGGTGGCTCTTAGAAGAAGTTCTTCAGCTCAAAGACCGTTAAGGTTCTATGTCTTCAACAGGAAAATGAAAAAGGAGGTTCAAGTTCTATGCCATCGATCACCAGAAGGGTGAGATAGGAGGTCACAGTTCTTTGTCATTACTAGGAGGGTGAGAAAGGAGGTCAAGGTTCTCTACCGTCACCAGGAGGGTGAAGAGATTCTAAGGACTTCTCTGCCTAGCTATGGGGGCTAAAACATAAACACAAAGTTTAGTGCAATAATCAGAGAGTAGAACTCCGGGGAGTGAATGTAGGTCATTGTTTGATCGGACTATTATAAAATTATGATATGGACCGCACCATAGAGTGTTTTGGATTATGGTTCAAATTACAAAAATGTCCATACTAAAAAAATTATAAATAGAGCCTCATTCTTCACATGAGCGCCAAAAAAAAAAAAAAAAGAGAGAGAAAGAAAAGAACTTGAGAGCTTTCTTGTATCACCGCTAACGATCACCACCAGCTATTGCCACCACAACCACCATGCATGACCCGTAACGATCACTGTTAGTTATCGCAACCATCCCCATAATTCTAACAAAATTTAACCATATTTGTTGGGTATAGCGGTCCACCTCAAGACACTTAATTTTTATACTCCATATTGAAAAAATCAAATCATATTGTTGCATGTTAACTATCCCTCTGTGGATGCTTAATTTTTTGTAATCCCCCTCAGAAAAAATCAGACGTCTCTTTAATCCTCATCTTATTCAACAACGAAAAAATGATGATTCTTTTATCATTTATTATATAATGAATTTTACAATTGGGTCAAATATTGTGATTTTTTCCAAGGGGAATTCATAGTACATCATAATGAACTTAGAGGGCAACCAAACCTAAAATTTCAAAATCTCTATATTTGATTTACTCTAGACTTCTAGCATCTGCAACCCAACACAGCTCTTATAAAAACACATATCATGTCAATTGCTGTTTCTTTTACCTTCGACTATGGACAGAAAAATTTGTTGTATTCGAACAAATTATTATTTTTTTCTACAGTTACACGACTTAATTCCACGCTCTCTTGGTATAAATTTCCAGCACAACTGGATCGTGGCCATGGAAGTTGAAGTTTTATTTGACCAAAACACAGTTGCAGGTCACCATTGACCTCAGTTAAATTCCCATTGACCACCTGAAACTTTTTCTTTTATTATCATTATTTTTTGTAAGTTGGTTTAGCCACTCCACTCAATGAAAATTAAGAATCTAACCAACAATATTCACTTTTTAATTTTTCGATTTTTTTTAGTCATTTGGTGAACATCTCATGACTGACCTTTCCCTCTTTATAAATCTCCCCTTCCCCTTTCCAACTTCTCTAACCGTTACTATTTTGTGTAAGTAGAATTCCCCCAGCAAAAGAGTAAGAGCCACGCTCCTTTATTTAATACAATCGTATCTTTCCCATTTTCACAATCTCTTAAAGTCCACAACACAAGAATGTGAGAAACTAATTAGGCAAGAAAAGGAGAAAGGAAGCCATGGCATTGGGAGTTTTACGACTACTTTTGCTGATTTCCTTAGTGTTTTCGGGAGCTGAGATTGTCTTCTGCCATGGCTTAGAGAGCTTGCAGAGCTTACAGAGCATAATTTCATGGAGTGATTTAAGAATTGACGAGCACTACAAAGATTCAAATATCAAAGATGAGGAAGGAAAAAGAGTTATCTTGGTGTCAAAGGACGGTTCTGGGGATTCGAAGACTGTCCAAGGAGCAGTAGATATGGTTCCTGATGGAAATAAGGAGAGAGTAAAGATTTATATAGCCCCAGGTGTTTACAGGTCAGTGTTTTTCTGAAGGGAAGAAACTGTTTTTGTGCTTAATTGTTTCCTCCCCAGTTTTCAATTGTATCTTTTATTTTTCCACAACTGCGTTTTGAATATGAAGTTATTAGCGATATAGTCAGAACCTATGAAAATATTGAAGGAAACAAATCAGAACATAGAACAGTAGATGATTGCATAGAATACAAAATTATTTTATACAGTCACTTATACTGCTAACGCTGCAAATTTGATCATGATCTATTATGAAGAATTACAACATAATTTCTTAAGAGTTATATAACATGGCTCCTTCTCTCTCTTTAATCTTTATCGAGAGAAAACTCACGATTGATGGAGTATGTAATAAAAATTTTAAAATAAATATTGGTCCATTTTCAGAGGCTCTGCCCTGCTATCAATGCTTGGGGCAATCTTACTGCAAAAATCAACTCACAACTACTAAGGCTTCATTTGGGATAATTTTCTTATTGCTTTTTAAAGCAGTTTTTTGTACTAGAAAGTTGCTTTAAGAAACGGTAAGAAAGCCGTCCCAAACGAAACCTTAAAGCAGCTTTTTAATATAAAAATTAAAACTTTTTTACTAAAAAACTGTTTTAAGAAACATTAAGAAAGCGTCCCAAACGAAACCTAAATCTTAATTTAGCCTCAACAACTTATGACTCGCCAACTTTTTTTTAACAGAGAGCAAGTGTATGTTCCAATCACAAAGCCGTATATATCCTTCATTGGCAATAAAAATGGTGAAACTGTGATATCATGGGATCTTCGAGCATCCGACCGAGATTCCGATGGTCGGGCTATTGGCACCTTAGCTTCTGCATCAGTAGCAATAGAATCTGATTACTTTTGTGCCAATGGAATAACATTTGAGGTACATAAAGAGTGCATACAATGCACAATTTACCATTACTTTCCTTCACAGTTATAAATGATATATATAGCTCGTATTGAACTGCAGAATACAGCTCCAGCTGCACAATCAGGAGCTTCAGGAATGCAAGCAGTAGCACTGAGGCTTGCAGGAGACAAAGCCTTGATATATAGATGCAAAATCCTAAGTTCTCAAGACACTCTATTTGATCAAATTGGAAGGCATTATTTCTATGAATGTTATATACAAGGATCTATTGACTTCATATTTGGAAATGCAAGATCACTTTATAAGGAATGCACTCTTCATGCTGTTGCTGCAAGCTATGGTGCGATCACTGCTTCACAGAGGAATTCAGTTTCTGAGAATTCGGGATTTTCTCTGATTTCCTGCAAGCTATCTGGTACTGGAATGATTTACCTGGGGAGAGCTTGGGGTAAATATGCTAGAGTTATATATTCTTACTGTCAGCTTGACGGAATCATTTTACCTCAGGGCTGGAATGACTGGGGAGACGCATCAAGGCAAAAGTAAGACAATTTTCTCACAATTTTATCTTTCTGACTTCAAAATTCAGCGAGAAACTGAAGTTGGTTTGACTTTGCAGAACGGTATGGTTCGGACAGTTCAACTGCAGTGGAAGAGGAGCAGATATGAGCAATAGAGTGCCATGGGCAAGATCACTTACTTATGAAGAAGCAAAGCCATTCTTAGATCAATACTATATTGATGGTGATCAATGGCTGAGATTGTTGTAGCTCGTTGTAGAATTTATAAGCAACCATCGAACTATTAAATTTTCAGCTTCTATTCATTCCCATGGCATGACCATATAACTTGTAAAAGAAATTCATCATATATGTATATTTTCTTGCCTCATTTGAGTTGTTACAGACAGGATTAGAAAGCAGCTTGCATCAATCAATAGTAGTATTCTTTTGGTATGATATGATGACATAAGAATACAGGCGTGAGAAGGGGGAAAAGATTGGAGCATTAAATGAACACGATTTTCTACTGAAACAATTGTCTGCTAAGTTGTAGAGTTTGATTTTGGCATGCAAAAAAAAAAAAAAAACATTTTTCATGAAATAATGGATTCATCAACAGCCTTAACGAAATCTGGACCATTCAATGGTACTTTAAAAAGCCTGAGTTTGAAAACATTGTGCAATCTGGACTACAGTAAAATGAGTCCAAACAATGAATCAGCTAATCCCAGAAGGCTAAGAAGAGAACTTCAATTATAAACATGAAGAATCTCACATATACCAAATTCTGAATCACAACAATAACTAAAAGCTGAAGAAACAGTTAGTTATGTATGGATTGTGATTGTGTTGATCAATCGGGTTGTAATGCTGCCTCGGACCTCAAGTCAAATTCTCAAGCTCGCTGGGTTTCCTCCCCTGCATGGGTTGCGATTTTTTTTTTGTTCCGCACAACGCCACATTGGTGTGAACCCGAGCGCATAGGCGCTGTGGTCCTGAGAGCCCCGACGCTGCAGAGTTTTCTGGGAGAAATGTGAGAGAGCGAAGTGTCGCAGTGCTATAGATTCAGCGCCGCAACATAGTGTGATGCCGCAGCACTGTGATTTTGAGCGTCACAATATCATGATAACAGAGGTTTGAGCATCACAGTACTCCAAACTGGCGTCACAATGCTTTGAGGCAGAATGAATAATTTTCTTTCTTTTTTTTATGAAGGATGGCGTGCCTTAGTGTTATTAACTTGATTTTCTCTTGTGTTGAGAGAGAGAGAGAGAGAGAGAGAGAGAGAGAGAGAGAGAGAAGAAGCGATGAAAGAGTGAGAGAGAAGATAGAATTGTACTTGTTTCTCTCAATTTTCATAGTAAATATATTGATGTGGTGTGCCTCCGTGGTTTTTCTCGATTTCAGATTTTTCACATAAAATATTGATGCCCTTTACTTTATGTTGCTTTGGTATTTTTCTTATTTGTTTTGTTGTAGAGTTTGCTTCCATCCCCAATAGAATCCTGACATCGACTTATGATCTACATAATACTTATCATTTTTTTTTTTGTTAGAGCTCATATAATTTTTTGTATGGTAGCTCGCATAATGCCTCCATTGTAGCTTTTTCCATACATGTAGAGCGAGTTGTGCCCAAAGTGGCCTTAGATGAACAAAGGTCCTTTGTAACTTTCAAGAATTGAACAATAAAAGGTATATTTATTAAAAAGCCAATGTAAAATCAATAATAAGATTAATGTTGACTGAAATGTTGATATAAATAATTTATTTTATTCCTTGATAGATCAATAACAAATCTTATATTGCTTCAATATTGATTTCAAAGTAGGCATGAAGCTAAGTGAGAAGAGAATGAACACCCAATAGGATTTACACCAACTAATCCATGTGAAGTTGCTAATTACAAGCTCATCATAATGATCAGATTTACTATAAGAGAATGAGTTATCATCTAATAAAATAAAGATTACATAAATTTTGAAATTAAGTGTTGATCTATAATCACCCTTATTTTGATATGTTTGGAATAATTTTTTAATATAAAAATTAGTATTCTTTTAAAAATCAGTAAGAAAGACATCATATGATAATTATATGAAAAATGATTTATATATGATCCTATGGAGCTGATAGCAAATCATTAAATAGTACTTAAAGATTCTTTTATCCACACATCCACCAATTCTTAATAAAAAACCCCCATTTTATGACTTGTGAGTTGTGACATTTACAAAACTATCCCCAACGGTTCCTTCGGTAATAGCTAAAAGCTGTCCTGACAAACAAGATAAGGCAATTCGCACCAATCCTTCATATCCTTCCCTCTTCTTCACATCCACAACCAAGTAGAAGCAGCAGGGACTTAGAAGAATGAAGGTCTGCTCTTTCCAACTCAGGCCTCATCTCCACATCACAAGCCTCCATGGCCGCAAATTTTCAAACACTAAAGCTTCTCCCATCATATTTGAAGCTCAAGCCATCAGTAAGAAACCACCACAATCAATCTTCCCTCTCTTAAGAAGCTTTTCAGTTCGAATCCTGAGAAGAAGATCACAAAAAATGGAGTTTTTACAAAAAGATTCATCTATTGAACTTCGAAGATTGCTTCTTTTTGGTGGGTTTTCCTTTGCTTTTGCTCTTCTTCTTCTAGGGTTTGATGGGCAGCAAGAAGCCATGGCGCTTGGACCTGAGGGCCCTCTTGTTGAGGAGTTTTGGGATAATGTGAGGAGATATGGCCTTTACTTTATAACAGTGAGTACAGGAGCCCTATACACTATTCTGCAGCCAATATTTGAGCTTTTGAAGAATCCGATCACTGCAATTCTGATCATTATAGTGGTTGTGGGAAGCTTTTACCTTCTAACTCAAGTGCTGAGTGCTATGGTCGGGGTTTCAGAGTTTTCTTATCAATATGGATATTGAGTAATTAATTATTTATTTTGTTTAATTATTGTGTTTTAGCTTGCAATGATTTATGAGGTTTTGTTTTTGTAAATTTCTCTTTTTGGGCATAGATTGAAGACTTGCATATTAACAGGTTTTGGGTATTTGTTTTCATGGTTTTTTGTATATCCATTAAGAGCGTGTTTGATTAGATTAGGGGCTGTTCTTAGTAACTAAATATCATGTGAAGAAACTAATTGCTTCAAAGTTACCAAAGTAAGGCACCTCGTATTTCCCAACTATGATTCTCTGACTATCCTCTCCCATTAGGGTCCTTCAAACATAATAAGTCGACTATGATCATTTAACACCGTCTCACAATTGTTTCTTTGCCTACGATATTTTTGATCTTTATCACCTCGCCATTTATATATTGTAGCGTCATGGAATATTCACGGTAGTAAAGAAACATAAAGTTTAACGTCTTAGCATTGTATAAAGATCCAGTGCACAATCAGATAAGAGAGGGTCTAGAGTTCATAAGAGACATCAGAGTTTTTACGTGAGAACTCCTGAAAAAGGGGAAAAATCATGGGGTCTGACCCAGTTTAAATGAATCCACTATCATTTGCAGTCGATTATAAATGAGGCCCTTCATTGGAGGGAAGGCCTTGACTTGATATAACATATATACATCACATTGAATGTATTATACGGTAGAAATTAAAATAATCAGTATTGATGTGTTCATTTAGTCGGCATGACCATAGCCTGCGGGCGACGAAGGTCGGAAAGATCATAGTAGGCGACGGAGGTCGGAAGGACTGTAGTAGACAACAAAGGTCGGAATGACTGTAGTCGGTAGGAGACATATGTCAGAAAGAATATTGCCTGGTGGTGGAGGTCAGAAGGACCGTAGTCGGCAGGAGACAGGGTCAGAAAAATTGTAGTCTGGCCGTGGAGGTCTGAAGGACCGTAATAGGCGACGGAGGTCAGAAGGATCATAGCCGGTAGGAGACAATGATTAGATAGACGGTTGTATGGTGATGGAGGTCAGAAGGACTGTAGTGGGCTATGGAGGTCGGAAGGACCATAAACAGCAGTAGCCAAGGTTCAAAAAGATTGTTATCTTGCGATGGAGGTCGGAAGGATCGTAGTAGGCGACGGAGGTCGGAAAGACCGTAGTCGGCAAGAGACAGGGGTAAAAAAAATTGTTGTTTGGTGGTGGAGGTCGGAATGACTGTAGTAGGAAACAAAGGTATGAAGAACCGTAGTCAGAAGGAAACAAGGGTTAGAAAGACCGCTATCTAGCGGTGGAGGTCGGAATGATCGTAGTCGGTAGCAGACAATGGTCATAAAGACCGTTCTCTGGCGATGGAGGTCAAAAATACCGTAGTAGGCGACGAAGGTCAAAAGGATTGTAGTCTGCAGAAGACAGGGGTCAGAAAGATCATTGTCTGGAAGTGGAGGTCGAAAGGATCGTAATAGGTGACAGAGGTCGGAAGAGCTGTAGTCGGCATGAGACAAGGGTCAGAAAGATCATTTTCTTGTGGTGGAGGTTTGAAGGAGTGTAGTAGGCGACAGAGGTCAGAAAGACTGTAGTTAGCAAGAGACAATGGTCAGAAATACTGTTGTATGGCAGTGGAGGTCGGAAGGATCGTAGTGGGTGACAGAGGTCAGAAGGATTGTGACCGCAGAAGATAATAGTCAGAAACACAATTGTCGGAAGGTGGTGGTTCGGCGGAAGTCTGGCGTCAAGTGGTGGTCCAGTACAAGTCTGGCTTCATGCGGTGGTCCGGTGGAACTCTGGGTGTTAGGTGGTGGTCCAGAGGAACTCCGGGTGGTGGTCGAGGAGCGAGGAGCTAAGGGGTAAGAGCGATCTCCGATCTCTCTCTCTTCCTCTCTTACTTGGGGCCCCCTTTTCAAGAGGAAGGGGGGTTCTATTTATAGATTTCACAGAGTGACATGGCCTGTTAATCGAAGGAAGATTAAGGGTAAATGTAGAGTGATTTGGATGGACGGTCGATGTTGAATCCCTTGATCGTGGATCGTTCGCTACACATTTGAAGGTCTTAATGATATTAGAATTCCGTGATCTTGAGCTTGTTGGATTCATCTCGTCAAGCCGCTCGATTCGGCTATAAGCATGTCACGTTTGGAAACCGTTTGGTAATCCAATTTGTGGTTTGAACCTTCCAACAATGCTTCGGGTCCTTGATTTTGACTCATTTGGGCTCAAATTGAGTCGAATTTGGTGTCGTTGGGTTCGTGTTCTCAAGGCGTTCAGTTCAACTATAAATTTGCTTAATTCAGAGTTCTGATGGTCCCAATTTTAATTTCAAAAGTTTCCAAGTTGATTTTGCCTCGAGATTCATGCCCAGTCATGAAATTTTTTGGTCATGTATCAAATATATTTTTTGATTGCATCATCTACCATTGCTAAAAATGTCAATCTATGCCATTATTTATAAAATATGCATATCATCGTCACCAACTCTTACTTCCAGTGTTAACACTAGGCTTTATGCTATATTCTTTTTTTCTCCTATCTTATCTTCTCTGACCTTCTCTTATTGATAGTTCTTATGCACATAACTCTTCCAATTCAATTGCATAATTTATATGTTTATGCATTATATGTTTGCTGGGTATGTTTACTAGGGAGGACAATATTTATAATCAATAACACGCTAGTTGAATCATTTTAATTTGTCCGAATTCCATGATTTTTTGTTTGTTTTTTAGTTATTCATACAAAAATATTAGTGTCTTATAATTCTTACACTCTTTTATGTTTTAGATATTTGTATAAATGCTAAAATAATAAATTCTCTTTTTTACTACCAGGAATGTCTTGAAACACAATAAATATGAAAATATATTGATTGAAATTTGACATTTTTTTAAAATTTTGGTGAAAACTTTAAAAAATAAAGATAGAGTATGCTAATTTTCTAAATAATTAAATTTAGTTTTAATAAAAAATAATGTGATGATATTTTAATATAAATTTATTATATTATTATTTTAAAGTTAACATTTAAAAAACATTTTTATATGTAATGTTATTAATAATTGTAATGTTTTTAATAATTTTAACATTTATTATATATTTTCTTTTTAAAATTTGTAATTCTTTTATATTTGTTTGGAAGTATTGTGCCTCACATCTTAGCATCTAATTTAAAAGAATTTTATTTTTCTTATCGTTTAAACATCAACCTTTTCAATCTCCTTACACAAAAGAATATAAACGATGGAAAACATAAATATATTCATTAAAGATTTACAACATGATACAATCCCCAAATAATATATGTACAAGTCATGATATAAAATAAAACCTTCTATCACTATTATATTTCATGATTACAAAAAAATAACTAATAAGTGCAAAATGAAAAATTAGGCATGTTATCCTAAGCTTCACTTTAAAGGTGTCTTAACCTTATCTAAAAACATGCAAAAGTTATATAATTAACACAAAAGTTTTGTACCATAATAGAGTAACATGGTCTCATCATGGAGTAGTACATAATCAGAGAAGAGTAGTACAAAATCACGATAGAGTAGTACATAAGTAGGAATATTACATATAGACTCATTGCATCACCATCATTAGTTGTTGATCTTAATATTAGTTGTTGATCTTAATACTAGTGTCGAGGTTGTGTTGAATGCACATGGTGATTTTTGAAAGTGAAAGAGCGCAAAGCTATGTGTAACTCACCCGACGTGTGTTGATTGAAAATCAAAATCGGTTAAATAAACTATGTTCACAAAATGGACAGCGAACGCGTACAAAGTAGCAAATAAAATTAAAATAGACACCTATATTGATTAGGGTTCTTAACAATTCAAAATTTAAAATTTTCCATGCGCGAATTGAGGCAGCATCGACGTGTGTGAACGACGACAATGATGATGGCGATTTGAGTGTGAAGTCGAAGCAAAAACAATAACCTACATCAAATTTTTTTTAGAATTAATTTACCAATAGTAATTAAAAAAAGAAAATATTTAAATAAAAAATAAAAAAATATCTAAAATACCCATCACATGACACTCAAACTCACTTAAACGCTCACTTCCTAAACAACCCACTCTCTCCCTCACGACCAAACTCGCGCAAGGCACGCACAGCTCCCTCACACTCTTTGTTTCCCCCTCTCACGCGCCTCCAACTGCGGCTCAAGGTAATGAAGTTCGTGAAGGTTGTTAGACCTTAAGGAACTAGCCCGAGGCTCAACAAGAGGGGGGTGATTTTGTAATTAAAATTTTTTCCTTAACTTAAAATAACAATGATAATATTTTTGAAACTTTTTTTAGAAATTGAAAATACCAGATTTTAATTACATGCGGAAGCGAACGAATATGTCAAAAATATTGATTTATCAATGATGATAAATTGATTTATGAGCTAAGAAACAAATTTTCTCAAACAGGTATAATGGAATAAAATGCAGGAAATATAAAAGTGCAAAAGGAAAAAATACATAAATTTTTTTTATAGTGGGATCAACATTGACCTACATCCGCTCTCCGGAGTCCCCCCCTCTGAGAATTTGCACTAAAATAAAGTGACTCTCCTTTTGCTCCCATGGCAAGACATAGAAGCCCTCACTGACTCACTTTCACCAAACCTGATGCTGTTGAGTGCCGGACGCTATATCGCCCTCTTGGTAGCTATAATGAATCTTGACTTGTTTTTTCTCCCTCATGGAGAAAGCAGAGAAACTCGACTCCTTTTTCTCCCTCCTAAAGAAGGAAGAATACCTCGAGAACTTAACCTAGAAGCCTCTCTCCCTAGAGAGCTTCCAAAGACTCACTAAGGCTATAGGAGGAGCAAGGGTGTAGCCAGTCCTGAGCAATCATGTGATCCCTTTACACTTCTTCTCCCTCATGTTCAACCTCACCTTCTCCTTCCTCTCAAATCTTGGATTTCTCAAAGTTTCTCTCTAAAAATACCTTTAGCAGTCACACAATCATCTCTTCGTTACAAATAGAATCCTTAAAATATGCTTAAGTAATAAGCTTAAAAAAAAAAAATGTTAGCCAAAACTATTTGTACAATACTATCAGTTCAAAAACTAATCCATTCTAATAAGATGTAAATAGTCGTTTAAATGAATTAATCAATTAATTTGAACACATCATATAATTAACGTTATTTATCATAATACTAATTTTATTAGTATAGTTAATACTATTGACTATTATTGATATTGTGCTGATAATGCAATAAATTGAGATGTGATAAACTATAAAATGATAAATTGATATTAATATAAGCATTCATGCATGTATTTTTTATATAATTTATAGCGTATTATTCTATTTTATCTTAAATTAATTTCAGTTGCAAGATTTTAATTATTTGCTAAGATATGTACTCATTATATGGTTTTACATGTTTTCAGAAAAGCATAATATTCCTATGATATGAGCCTTCGAATAAAATGAAAATGCAAGCATATTTCTTTCTATTGTTTATTGCTAAGCTATAGTTAAATGATTAAAATGAAAGACACATACAATTCTTCTGATGTAGATCCGGTAGTGTGATAAAATGGAACCCATAGTTTTTTGTTTCGGGTTTGTCTGATCAAATCGTGACATATCTAATGATTACACTATATTCTTTTTTTTTTTTAAATCCTAAAAATAAAAAGCTACATATATATGAGCTAACCCAGCTTAACATATTTAATGATATGAATTTTCAAAGTAATAAAAATTTGATTACTTAGTAAAATATAATAAAAATTTATAGTTTTATCATATCGCAAAGCAGAGAAGCCTTATGCATCCCATTGAAAAAATTCTAAACAAAGGATTTATATGGCTCTAAAAATATGCTTCTGTTTTTTTTTTTTAAACAGCCAAATAACCCCTTGTTGCAATCAAAAGTCATTATACCAACTTTCCCCCTCCCAAAAAAAAAAAAAAAAAAAAAAAAAAAAAAAAAAAAAAAAAAAAAAAAACGAAGCCCTTTATATATTTTTGTGCTTATTGTTTATTTTGCGCTGTCCCAAAAAATAGAAACTTTCTGTCAAGCCTTAATCACGAAACTTCGCCCCAACCGTTACAATTAATAAAGGTTAAATCGCCTGTTCGTTTTAAAACAGAGAACAGCATCTTGTCTTCCCTGAACCCTCCAAAAGCATCAATGTTAAAATGAACGTCCGTAATTCGCCTAAAGCCTATCTCTTGTTCTAAAAGAAACATATAAAATCGATGACGTAAGCAATGACGTAAATGAGCACGTTCAACGGCTGAGAACGTCGGTCAGCCACGAAACGTAACCCCCCACTATCTTCTAATTAGGCAGCTAATTAATTTTTTTACGAATTTAAAAAAAAAAGAAAAAAGAAAAATATCTCACCGGTTCTGAACTTAAACCATACTGACCACACAACTCTCCTTGACCTATTGGTTGAAAGCTTAGGCTTCCAACCAAGAGGTCCAAGGTTCGAGTCCATGTGTATGTGTTGTGTGTATGAATTTGCCTTAAATGGCCTAAATGTCCAAAAAAAAAAAACCATACTTTTTTTTTTTTTTTTTTTTTTTTTGGGTAAATTTAAAAAAAAAAAAACCATACTGACCCGCCCTGTTTGTTCTCCACGTGGCAAACGGAGAACATTAAGCCACGTGGCAGGCGGTTTCAGAAACACTTTTTTTTGGTAATTAGCTGCCTGTTACCAGGACAAACATTGGCGTGAATTCATCATAATCGTAAAACTTAAACCGCATTATCACAGCCGTTGATCTTTCAATAAATTGATGAGATTGTTTTCTCCTTCGGAAGCAGTGTCTTCTACTTCTGTTTCTTCCTCCTTTTTCTTTTGGTTAGGGTTTGTGATCTCTGCCTTTCTATTTTCTAGTATTATTGAGCGTTCTTTCTTGATTCTTTTCACGAGTGTTGTATGATCTTTAACGTTTGTGTTTTCAGTTTTACTTTTCCCTTGCAGATTGCTTTGAAACGGTGTGAAAAGCCGGAATCTATGTGCGATAGCTGTAATGATCTTGGAGTTTTGCAGATCCAGGAAGATCGTGTGACATCTATTAACGAGATCCTTTCTGTGAACGAGACTTGAGGATCCTGTGGTTTGGTGGATGATCCTTTCTGTTTTGTCCAGATTGAGGTTAATGGTATAAGATATGATTCGATTTGTGTATTATAGAAAATTATAGATAGTTGATCTATATGTCTATGATGTTGATGCAAGGAAGCTTGGATGGAGGCAGGAGATTGATGTTCTATTGTTTACTGATGTTTGATAGTTTGTCATCCCGGCCTTTGCCATGTTGGGTGCGCTCACATGGCAGGCCAACAATCTTTAATAAAATTAATTTTTTCTGTGGGAGTGGGAGATCGTACGGGGTGATTCTGCACCCTGGGTTCTCCTGGCATCGTCTCTTGGTTTTACTGTTTTTATCTGCTTCACATGTTCCTACTCCCTTCAGCTCATTTAGGGGATGCCACGACATGATACTCACATCGCAAGGTATACAACGAATAGATTTGTAATTTGGTTTACTGCTACTCTAAAAATTTTGGTCGTTTATCAGGTTATAACAGCGCTCTATAACAATCGAAATCGAAAGGTATATGCGAGTCAGTTAAAACATTCTCGAAGACATAGTTTACTTCTGGAAAGGTATTATTTATTCAACTAATTTTTTTAATTATTGATTTTTAATCGATTTTTAAGTGGATTAATGTAATACTGCTCTATGACATTCTTAAATTATTTGCGTGCAGCTTAACACCTCGTATTTTTTCATTCGTGATATTTAACTTTAAGCAGATTATATTCTCGATGAGCCAATTTAGGTGAAAGAACTTAAATGTCTTTTCCGACGATGAATTTAAAAGTAGTAGTATGCTTTGATTTCAAAATCTTTATTAAAACATATATCTTTTAAACTTTCGTTATTTTAACTGCAAAGTTCTTTAAGATGTGCTCTTCATCAAACTTCTCGTTAATTTTATCTTTTTTAGTGATTTAGTGATGTTCCGTCAGAACTTAAATTTATTAAGAACCCTTTCGAATAAAAAAACGAGCTGCGTTCTTGTTGATTAAGTACGGCATGAATGATAACGGCTTGTACTCCAAACTGCAGTAAAAGATTTACTGAGTGCTATCGATGTTATTTATATCATACAGGTTATTGTGTATGCGTTCTTTATGTTTTTTAGGAAACAGTTGTGCTCAGCGGATGCTTAAGACGTTGGGGCGTAAGCGGCAACTGTTACAGAAGAATGCGGTTGTAAATGGCTGCTTTTGAAGAGCAGCAAGAGATCTTGATTTACAAGATCCGGTAGAAATGAAGGAAAGAAACAGAGACAGTTATCATGGAGAATAAGGGAGAAACTAAAAGTAAATCTTATTATCAACGTAAGTATTACAGGGTATATATAGAGCTAGTATCTGCTGTACACAAGACGACTACCAATCAGAGATGTACACGTCATTATTGTTTTGATTCATTTACATTGTGTTTATCTACTTATAGATTTTACATTTTCTATTATCAATATTTTACCGAACAATGGTAATCTTATGCCAAAGCATGGATGAATCCTAATTTTATTGAAGTGTTTATTTATGTTTTGCAGCAGAAGTGTCATTTAATTGAGTCTTTTTATCTTGTTTTTTATTTAAATAAATGCAATTTTTTTTAACGAAACGATAAATTGGAGCTTACATAACAACGGACTCAAATCTAAATGTATTCAGTGGAATTTCTACCTGCAAGGTTTTGAAGACATTTAAATGCGTACTTGCATGAAACTATTCCTTTCTAAACATTTTATATATATGTAAATTTTGTAAATACGCATTATAATTTTATATTTTATACTATGCTTATCTTGTCAGGAAGTTATAGTGAATTATTCGCAAAATTTGTGTGGTTGTAGATTCTCTAGGAATTGAAAATGGTTATATATGATGGAAGATTATAGGAAGTATTAAGCGTGCGTCTTTGTTAAAGTGATATGTTCCTGGAAATAAACTTGTACTAATAATTTATTAAAGATGCGTATCTATTAATTTTGCTAAAATTTAGTGGAATTTATGTACATACTATTTTATGCCACTCCTATCATATTATGTTTTTTTATTACCAAATGATTTATTCTTATCATTCACCTTTCATCCTTACTATTCATGTTTAAAGTGAATTCTGGGTAGCATATTTCTAATATTAAAATTTTAGGTGGTAGATTTATAAATAGAGTATTTAGTGTTATGCATGAAGTTGTATTTTTGAAAATTTTGTCTTTCAAATCAAGATGTCTCCGTTTCATGCTTATGTTCTTCTCAGGAGAGATAATTACGTGTTAATCTCTCTTGACGGCCCGTCGTCTCTAGGGTGACCTATGGTTGACAGATCGACCGGCACGTTACTTAGTAGAAGCATGAATTGAAATAATTGGTTTAGCATTGAAATTGTGATGAACATGGGTCTTTAAGCTCTAAATGGAAAGAGCGCTCAAAATTTTGTTGGCAGTTGCCATTAAGAAATTTGGGAGGATGGTGGTTCGATTCCACCAAGGCCACTTTTTAGAATATATATATTAATGGAGTAGCATAAATCAGTGTCTTGCTTGTATTTCGTCTACCAACAAAGCTGTATTGGTCACATATAGTTAGCAAGCATTATAATATTATATATAATTAGCTTTTGCATTATGATAATCGATGCCAGTCCATAACAATTTCCAGAGCAAACATTATGATATTATATAATAAATGCCGGCCAATAATAAATACCGAAGTGAAGTGAATTAGCATGATGCGAGAGAGTGTTGGCTGAGGATGGGAGTCGAGCAGGTAAGAGCAGCGGGCTCATTGAGTAACTATAAGGGATGAGATGTATTATGGTATCATAGATGTTCAACTCTTGGAGGTACAACGATTGAGTGGACTTAGACGACTGAGTTCTTAGGGTTGACTCTAAACGGTCTAGAGATGCAAGTCTTTGAATGATCAAAATTCATCTCGATTGAAGGTAGAAGTATATAAC